>BMAV01004638.1:32561-96353 GCA_019973955.1 Trichonephila inaurata madagascariensis | reverse complement strand
ACCTTTTAATCAAGATTGAGGTCTATGAATAAGAAGGTAAATTGAAAGTTAAAAAATTCCCACAATAACCAAAAAGAATGTATAGTTTTTACAAATTGAAAACCCCAAACAAGCAAGGTTTATATAGTTTTAATAAATATAAAAGGGGGCCCAGAATTACATTCTTGCTACAAGCAGAAGCGAATCTCACCAAAATCATACACTCAGTCTCACACATTGGTTCATCCGTTTTTAAAAAAACCTAATTCCTCCCCGCCTAAATTTGAATTCTTTTTAAACTTTCAACTGAAACAAAGTAATAAAAAAAAATTTTTTAAACCAAATTTCCCTACTTACATTAACAAAGAAAATTTTTATTTTACATTTTTATTAAATAGTTACAATTAAAATAAATATGTTATACATAAAAGAAGCCAAATTAAGGGTACTTTTTATTCATTAGCAAAAATATCGCATTGTCCCCAAAACAATCGTTCTAAAAAATTTTCAGTCCAACTGAATGTTTTAAATGGAAAAACCTTTTCGAGTTTTGCCCAAAATCCCAAAAAGGGTCCAAGCCCCAAAAATATCCAACGTTCGTATTTGTAATTCTTAAAAATTTTTTTAATCAATTAATTTTTTTTAAATATTATTATATTTTTGTATTGCCATAAATTTAACTTGAATAAAATTTACCAATGGGCCTTTAAATTATTTTTTAACGATTGAAAATTCCCACAAAATATATAAATAAATAAATACATGAGAGGGGAGCTAATAGTAGAATTTTAAAAAATTAAAAAATTTAAACTTGTTGAATATATAGATAAAAAAAAAGGGCCTAAAAATTTTGCTCGGTCCCGTATTTTCAACTGAACAATTCAGCCCGAAAAAGATAATTTAAAATTAATTTCGCGTTTTACAAGAAACATCCCCCCCCGACACAGAACAATGAAGCCCCCAAGTAATTCTTCCCCGGTGACGAAAAATCCCTTTTTGGGGGGTGATGTATTTTTAGGCTTTCCCTTCCATGACACCAAAACTTTATTCTGGTTTTTTTTTTATATATGTATCTTTTTTTTTTATTTATCTTCTCGATCTTTTTTAAAAAGTAAGTTTTCCCCTCTTTTGTGAAATCAGCTTCATTAATCATTAAAAAGGTTTTTTCCAAAAACGCATTCGTTGTGTTGAGTTGGCAAATCGGATGTATTTTTTACGGTATTCAAATCAAATTTTTTGTTATTTTTTCCCCAAAAAAAATTTATCAAAAAATTAATTTTTAAAAAAAAATTCTTGAAAATATTTTTTTTTTAAATTATGTTTTAAAAAAAAACTAAAAACGCTGTTATGTTAATGAACTAAAAGTAAAAAAAAAAAATTTTTCGGGAAAAAAAAACGATTTTGAGAAAATTAATGTCATTGTGGTAAAAACGTTGTGTGTGTTTTTTTTTACAAAATTTGTACCCCAACTCAGTTTTTGGAATGAAAAATAAGCAATTGTTTAGCTCACTTCACCCCCCCCAATTTATTTTTTATTTTCTCGAAATCGTTTTTTTTCTTATATTAAAATTTTTTTTTACTTTCTAGTTTTCTTTAAAAAAAGGTTTTTTTTTAGTTTTTAAACTATAATTTTTTTTTCTTTTTTTTAGTTCGATCTAAAGTACAGCAAAAGCATGTTTTTTTTTATTTTTTAAACTATCTTTTAAAAAAATTTTTGCCCCCCTGAGTTAGAAAAATTTTTTTTTCATTTGCACGAGTTTATATTTTTTTTTTTTAAAATATTCAAAAAAGACGGGACAATGGGTTTTATATTATGATATTAAATTGCTGACGAAAAAAAAAAAAACTTTTTTTGCTTTTAGGTTACTTTTAATCTTTTTAGTCGCCAAATCTAAAAGGGTTTTTATAGAATAAGTCGCCAAATCGGGAAGTGGTCTATGGAAATAGTCGCCAAATCTGGAAGTGGTTTATGGAATTAGTCGCCAAAACTGGATTATCCTGACTCCTGATTATTCTGTTCAGGGCAATGGAACAAAATTATGAAATTATTGTATTGTCATCGGTCCTTGACAAGTGTGAAAAATTTTCCCAATTAACCCTTGACTTTTTTTAAAGAGGGTAAAAATCGAGTTAAAAAGATTCCGGTTACAAGGGGAAAATTTTAAAAAGCGTATTAGAAAAGGGGGAAATTACTATCCGAAACAGAAATACTAAAAATAACTTACTATAAAATAGAATTACTATCTAAATATGAAATTAGTTTTTAACGCTATCAGCATTTGTCTCTAGTGAGAGCACTGCTAAAGATCCTCCAGGGGCTGCGGTAGCCCAGTGGTCAAGGTATCGGATCATGGCAGGCATGTCATGTGTTCGAGCTCAGTACCACTAAAAACCCACCGTGTAGGTCCGTGTAGGATGCACGCTAAATCTGTCGAGAGCTGAAACGTCCTCCCGTTGATGTAGTGTAGCAGTAAGGAGAGAGGGGTGCAAGCTCAGGTGTCGTCCACGTCACTTGACCATGGTTCAAAATGACGAGGTATGTCGCCAAAAACCTCGTGTAGCTGAACAGTACGACGTTAATATTCACTCACTCACTCATTCACGCTAAAGATCCGCCATGTAGAGGAGCTGATTTAAGTTCAATATATTGAGGATCAAAGTCCCCACGTTGGCGTGATGTGGAAGCTTGGAGAGTGAGCTGTCAATTCAAGAGTCATCCTCATCTCTTGACCGAGATTGCGAGGTCCGTCGCTAATATTCTTCATGTAGCTTTGCAGTGTCACGTTAGTGAACAATAAATCATTTTCTTTTTTGACTTGCTTATAACAATGTAAGATGAAGTTGGAAATAATATCGCCTTACATTCCGTTTTTTTAATAAAATTTATTATTTCGAATTTTTTGGGAAAAATTTTTTATTTAAAAAAAATGAAATAAAGTGATAACATGTCTATCTTCTTTTGACTCTAGAGCAGGGGTGTCCAACACGCGGCCCGCCATCACGTAAATTGCGGCCAGCCGCCCTTTTTTTTAAAAATTTTTAAATATCGGGATTTAAAGTTTTTTTTTTCATTTTGAAATTTATCTGGGGGAAAAATTTATATATATATATATATATATATATATATATATATATATATATATATATATATATATATATATATATATATTTTACCCTTTTTCCCTTTTACTTGTTCTTTTTTTTAAAAGTAAATCCTTTTGATAATAGAAATGTTTTTTTTAAATTTAAAAAATAGTTTTATTTTTTTATGAGGAAAATTACTTTTTGGATTTTACTTTTTGGTTACTTTTTAATAAATTCCGAATTGCATTATGCATATCCTTTACTATAAATTGGACATGATTCTCTGTGTGTGCGACTTTCATTTCTACTCCTTTTCTGTTTGGAGTGCCCAAAAGCAAAAAAGGGCAGCCAGAGATGTTTTTTAAAAAATTTTAAAAAAATATTCTGACGGTTAAGATAAAAGGCAACGTATACTTAATCGTTTGCGAATGACAACACAATGAAATTCAACAATGAGTAACGAAAGATCGGGGTTCAAAAGAACATGTTTTTTTTCAAAAGTACCAACTGTAATATTTTTAAACATTATTTGATCACTGCCTTATTATATTATATAAATATTTTTATATTATCTATGTCTGTTTCATTTAAAAATAATGAAAACAAAAAAATAATTCATTCTGGGTTTTTAAAACTTCACCCAATAAATGTTTTTTTTTTTTTTCCAAATCTGATATAGAGGTACATGTTTTTATGTGAGGCCCGCGAGATTATTATGTTTTTCCGAAGTGGCCCGTAAGGTCATTTGGGTTGGACACCCCTGCTCCAGAACAAGCATTGGCAACCTACAGCACGTGTTACAATTCTCAGCGGTACTGTACTCCACTCCAAATTTGTCAATTTTTGAGTGGATGGAAATTGATAATTTTGAATTGTGGGGAACTGAATACTGAACTAACATCTTCAAATTTATTGAAAGCAAAATTTACAGAATTACGATAAAATCTCTCTGGGAGTTAACTCTAATAAATAAATAGATATTCATTTTAAATTGATCGATGTCATTGTTAGAGGAATTTAACTACTAAAAAAATTGAAAGTAAGTTGGTAAATTGGTTTGGTACGCCACATCTACAAGACTGCTAACCCCAGTTCTAGAAAGATCACATCCGATATTTATAAAGTATTCTTCTGATTTCAAATTTTTAATTTTTAACATTTTTAATTTTATAACAATATTTAATATTTAAATAACTTATGCATAAATGTTTTTAGTAAATATTTAACTGGAATTCCAGACGAACTAAAATTTTATCATTCATTCACAGTTTTAAACTGTCTTATCTCAAACTTTTCCTAAAAAAAAAACCCCCTAGCTTTTGAATTAATTAAGCACAAATTAAGTCCATAAATATATAGAAAAATAAATTAAAACATTTAAAATTCCTAACTTGAGAAAGAGAGAAAACTACTAAACGAAAAATACCCCAATCTTATCTTACATTTAAGTATTAAAAGTACGAATTAAACACACAAAACCAAACAGCAAAATATTTCCCCTTTTGAAACCAAAAATTTTTAGGAAATTTTAATGCGAATAACACCTTCGACATTTCTTTAAATTTCGCTGATCTGTAATTATTAAATTCAAATACGATACTTTAATAGCAGTTCTCCCGCAACTAATTTTGGCGAAAAGGTTAAAATATACAACCGCGCAATTAATCCCGTTTCACCACCCACGCTTTGATTGAAATTTGAATTTTCTACTCAACTGCCGAAGGTAATTGGTTGAACGGAACAGTCGGTAATTCAAACGATTGGTTGGGAAAAATTTAAAACAATTTAAAACTTTTTCGCATTTCAAATTATAGTTTCTTTTCCTAGAAAAGGGGGAGAGATGAGGCTTTGGTTTATGGTAAAAGCCAAAGGGGGGTGTTAATTTTTTTTTCTCTCTCTCTCTTTATATATATATATATATATATATATATAGTTAAAATTTTTTAATTTCCATCTAAAATTAAACTGTTGGAAAAATGGGGTTGTGTGTGTTGCATTTTTAAATCTAGAAAAAACTGAAATTTAGTAAAAACCTATAGCAGTCAAAAAAGACTTCTTGTGAAAAAAATGATTGATGTGTAAAAAAAATTTGCTTAAAAATTAAAATTTTAATATTTTTAATATTATTTACAGTCATATAACAAGTCATTAGTAAATATTAACAAAAAAAAAAATTTACTTCACTTGGAAAAAAAAATATTCTAAAAAATTATAAGAAACTGTGCATTGTATATGTAATTGTTTTTCTAATTGGAATTAAAAAGCAGTCAAAACGACTTCCTTGGGCAATCTAGTGTTAAATAAAACTGTATTTCAAATTACCCAAGTGGAGTGGTGCAAAAATTAAGAGACAGAGAGAGAAACCATTGCAGGTTTTTCAAATCTTCGTCACTTGGTACTGTTTCTTCGAATATTTTGTGATAGCCCACGGGCTGTGGTTATCATCTCTTCATCATCCACGCGACCTAAGTTTGAGGGGATAAGAGACTGACCATTCAAAGATTCCTTACTAAAATTAGTTTATTATTATCTCAATTTATATTCAGCAAAACAACACAAGTCTAGGAGGCTTATGATCAGGAGTGATGAGACATAAACTTCAATTCAACCAAACAGCGCAATAAATCACCGAATCTATATTTATAGATGATTCCCTTACTTGAATCCGCTCTAGTATTAAAGTTTAATATAATCTATCTTATCGCTAATCCATGGCGAACAGCTACCAGTCCTTATATCGTCAATATAATACTTGATCCAACTTGATCCGGCAAATGGATAATCTTCGGGCTTCGAACCCACTTAGTACTCTCCTTCTTAGAGCTTCATTTAACACTCATAGAACTAACTCCCCTAGTACTTCTTAGAACTTTCTCCTCATAGAACCTCCCAGCGAATACTAAAGTTCCAACATATACACATTTCTTATCTGCATAATCGCGTTCTGTTCTTGGGTTGGTTGGAAAGAATTGCCATTCTGGCCCCAAAGATTTCCCAAGAGGGTTTTTAGTTAGAAGGCGCGATAAAGCTCCGTCACAATTTTCAGCTTGCAAGGTAGATAGTAAAAGAATTAGATAGGAAAGATAGTAAAAAATTAGTTCCATTCATAAAATTGTCGCTACTCCCCACTGTTGTCTGTTATTACTAACCATAATCGTTCCAAACAAAAAAGAATATCAATTCGTACCGACACCGACAGCAAAAAGCAAAATTGATATATCTGATTTCTCGACAAAAAATTTCGCACTAAATTTTTAATACAATTTCTTAAATAAGTAAATTTCTCAAAAGGGAAAGGCCCATGACCGGCCTCAACTCGGTGGGGCCCCAGGTTAATTTTCCAAAAGTAAAGGGACCGATGCTCGTTAAATATGTTATACTGATCATGTTCTTTGGTTAAAAATTCCATTGACATTCCATGTTATTTTAAGATTATGCTGCGTCGAAACTCATTCTGTAAATTGAATCGTTATTCATCGTAGGCTACATGTTGCTTTTCGGTGAAAGCTGTGTTGGTGAATTACCCTCTCTAAACTTTGTTGCTGTTTGGTGGCAGGGTGAATTGAAATACCCACCTTCGGGGTCCAGAAATCGCTCTGTACACGTATTAGACGACTACGACGAAATGGAATCCTTATTCAGATCAGTCGTTAAGTGCTTTTAATCTTGTCTTTTGTTGGTTGCAACTTGTGGCAGAAGGAGTCGCTGCAACTTCACTGATTGCTTCTCTATAGCTCTCATACTCAACTATAGTATCTTAAGGTATCCGACTACGTTCGGAACCGTGATTTTGCAAAAGCGCATAAATGGATAATTTTCATGATATTTAGTGTCACTTAGATTAGAATACATGTATACAATTGTTTTATAAGGGAATTTTGACAAAAAAAATTATTTAAATACAATATTTTGACAAAAAATTAACTTAGAATAATTTTTTCAAAATGTTCTGTTGTGAAAAATGCTTCTATTATAATAATATTTTGCCTGTATATAGCTCAGACCTCTCTACAGAGGCTCAACTAGAATTTTTGAAATATATAACTTAGAAGTTGTTTAGAAGAATATTTTACGACAACAGAGGGGAGCAATTTTAAGAAAAAAACGCCGATAATTATTTCAATTGGTGGAACTCTGAAAATAATGTGAATTTTTCATAAATCATAGTTGAGCCTCTGTAAAGAGGTCTGAGCTATAGACAGGCAAAATATTATTATAATAGAAGCATTTTCAACAAAAGGAGAACATTTTGAAAAAAGATTATTCTAAGTTAATTTTTTGTCAAAATATTGTATTTAAATAATTTTTTTTTGTCAACATGTCCTTAAAACAATTTTATACGTGTAATCTAATCTAAGTGACACTATATATCATGAAAATTATCCATTTATGTGCCTTTTAAAATCACGGTTCCGAACGTAGTCGGATACCATAAGGTGCCTGGCTAGTTGAGGGAACATTTTTTTGAAATATTGCTGAAAATTCCTCTTTAAACTCATTTTTTGTTTAATTATAACTGAAAACTTATAAAAGTAACAAAGAAAAAAAATTTCAATGTATTTTTGTAAGAAAATGACAATTTTAGGTTAAAATTATGCATTTTTTGCACAACATGGCAAACACTGTAAAATAAATGTTAACTAATGAAATAAAAAAAGCTCTTAGTTTTATTCAGGAAGCAGTTACCCATGTTTTGATTTATCATCTTTGAAAATTTTCAATTTATCACAAAATTAGGGGTCAAAAAAAGCACAACAGGAAAGTTTTTCAAAAATTTTGCATTTACGTCAAAGAAAAACAATCGTAAAAAATATAATTATATTGTTTTTCCTTAAATCTCTATTTCACAACATGCATATTGTAATAATAAACAAATGCAAAATTTCATGCAATTATCTCAAAAAATGATACCTCAAAAACTTTTTGAGATATCATGTTTGCCGTGCGATAAAATATGGAAAAATCTGCTTCGGAGAAAAAAACAGCCTAAAATCCATCTATATCAAAAGAATAAACCTTTTAAAAGCACATATCAGCTTTATATATTTGTTTCAAATTCTTTTTTTAAAGTTTTGTTACCAATTTTATAGAGTCAAAAAAGTTTTTCTTGACGCCTAAATGCATAGTTTTTTTTAAATACAAATTAGAGACATAAAAAGCACACTAGAAAAACACACACTTTATTACATTAAAAAATAATAATTTTTATATGGAAAAACATAGTATCTAAGTATCTTAGAGCTTAAGAGATATGTAAATATCAGAAAATATTCAAGAAAATTTCTTTTTTTAAAAAAATATTGCTTATCACAAAGTTTATAAGAAATTAAAACAAAAAAGCATATAAAGAACAGCTTTTGAACCCTCCATGTGAATACACTTTGCCTTTTTTTCCTCGTTAGTAATTTTATTTTCTATGCAGCTTTTCTTTTTTAATAGAAAATTTTCGGAATTCCAAGGGTATGTCACGCAGAAGTTAAAATGCGTTTCAGATCAAATTTTACAAATTTATGTACAAGATCTATTTTATGAAAGGAAGAATTTGCATTTTTAATTAATGATAATAAACCAGTATATCATAAATTAAAAGGAATTAACGTTAATAATGCTCCTAATCGAAATGTTTCAAGTTTAATAATTGTACCTGTAAGTAAAATACACCATAAAATGTTACTGAAAAAGGCTTTCTGAATAAATTTTGAATCCTTTATGAATAGATTTCAACTTTTTGTTACCATCTGACAAAGTATTATTGGGATTAGCAGTGTGAACATTCTCATTACTGCTAGTACCAATGAAGTTAATTCCATTAAATCTTCTTCTCGACATCCCAGATCTTCCTTTAGACATAATTAATTAATATTTTGTCTTTAAGAACACAGTTTTCTATCCAATATTTATAAAAAAGTTAAATATGAAACAAAATATCGAGAAGCAAGGGCATAAGAAAATCGAAAAATGACAAAAAATGTACGAATTTGTTTGTCAAATTTTACTAAAAACTATTAAACTATTTTTTTAAACAAAATCACCATGTCCCCTCATTACCTCATTTAGGTTAATATTTTTTTAAATAAATTCGATAAAACACCAAAAAAAGTGTAAAAAAGTATTAAAATGCAAACATTTCCGGTTTCGATATCTAAGTTCCGGTTCGTTTTTCCTGCTCTCTCTTTACATAAAAACTGCTATAACTTTGTAAATAATTGAAATACAAACATATGTAAGGTATTTTTAGAAAGCAGAAAATTCAATTATATAAAATTTGAAGTAAAAAAAAAATTTCGTCATTTTCATCAAAATTGACGTTTTAGTACTATTCAGGCATCTTTAAGGTATCCGACTACGTTCGGAACCGTGATTTTGCAAAAGCGCATAAACGAAAAATTTACATGATATTTAGTGTCTATTAGATTAGAATACATGTATAAAATTATTTCAAGGACATTTTGACAAAAAAATTATTTAAATGCAATATTTTGGCAAAATTTAACTTAGAATAATTCTTTCAAAATGTTCTCCTTTTGTGAAAAATGCTTCTATTACAATAATATTTTGCCTGTATATAGCTCAGACCTCTCTGTAAATTAAACTAAATTTTTTAAAAAATTTACACATTATTTTCAAGTTATACCCTTTTGAAAAAAATTATTGGCGTTTATTTCTTAAAATGCCCCCCCTTGTTGCCCTTTAAAATAGGGAAAAAAACCCCCTTTCAAATTTATATTTAAAAAAAATTCAATTTGGAGCCTCTTTTTGGGGGTCCAAATATAGACAGGCAAAATATTATTATAACAAAGCTTTTTTTCCAAAGTTTTGAAAAAATTTTTCCCAAAGGTTAAATTTTTTGCCAAAATATTTTTTAAAATTTTTTTTGAAAAAAAATTTTCAAAAAAATTTTTATACATGTATTTAAATTGACATAATACCCATTTCATTTATTTTTAACTTTTCAAACCCAAATTCCAAACATTCTCTTTTCCCCACAAATCGGTGGCGTGAAAACGGGTTGGATATGGTTTGGAAATAGGATATAAACACGGGAGTCTTCTGAAAAACTGTTTGTCTGGCCCTTTTTTGTTACTCGGGTTTTGCAACCAGCTCCAAAATGACCGTTTGGCCCAATGTCCCGTCCTGTTACGTTTTGCGGTTACTGAATGAAATTGGAAAAAGGATGCCCAAAGGGGGGCATGGGGCCAACTGGTCCCGGGGGCCCAGGGCCCCCTTTTTCGTTCTCGACTATCTTTTAATAAGACTCGATACCGATTTTTTTAGTGGAAAAAATATTTTTTCTCGTGTTCAATGAGATATGGGCGTACCATCAAATAATTTTGACTTGTGATTACTAGGGAAAATAAAAAAAACCAAATCCTAACAACTAAAAATTTTTGTATTTACTATAAAAAAATATTTTTTCACTGTATAGTGGTAAATGTTTTAGTTATCTTGTTTTAAAATTTTAAGTCTTTGGGGAACCCCGGGTTTTCCGTTAGATGAAAAAAATAACTTATTTTAGGATTGTGAAAAGATGTATCTTTTGGTATGGAATGGATGCTAAATTTTGGGTCATTTGCCAAAGGGTTTTCCCGAAGCAGTTAACTATTTCTGCTGTGGTTCACTTTTTGGCGGGGATTTTTTTTAAAATGCCGTTTTACAGACGATTTTTTGCACACCATTTTTCCCCAAAACAAAAACACACAACGCTTTCCCCCTTTTTACTAAAATCCCATGTTTCAAGATTCACCAAGTTTGAAATTCTCTTTTATACTTACTATCTTGCTTTTTTTTTTTGCTGAATTAACCATGGAAAAAACAGTTAAAAATCGAAAGGGGTATAACGCAAAAAAATTTTAAATACAGATGCGTCAACAAAATTGACTCCCTATGCGTAGACCTTTTTTGCATAAAGGCAACTATGGGTCCACGATGAAATTTAAAAGGATGACAATAGCAAACGCTTTGTTTCCATCCGTTTCTCGACCGATCACTCGCGTTTGTTCGTAATTTTCACAGTGAACTCATATATAGTTTTTTAAAAAAATAAAATCAAAATATTTTATCACTGGTATGCCCAAAATATTGTGTCGCGTCCATTAATGGAGCGTGACACTTTTCGCCATTCCTGCTATATCCATTCTATTTTTAAAAAAGATCTGGGTAGGGCCTCCCCTTCTCCGAAAGGGGGCCCCAAAGGGCCCCAAAAAAAAAATTTTAAAAGATTTCTCTGAAAAACCGGGGGCCTCAAAGGTCTTAAGACACCCCCTGGAAGTTGGCACTGCCTGGTTGTTGTTGTGGGGCACTCTTTTTTGTCAGACTCTGTTTCTATTCTATTTTTTCTGGCATTCCAATGATCCCCTTCCCTTTTAAAAAGGGTCGTTTTACCATCTTTGTGAGGTAAAATAAATATTTTTTGCAACAAACCCACGTGGTTATTAATTATAAAAAAGGAAATAGAATAGCGGAAATGTTTTAAATAACTTTAATTTTCCTTTCCCCATTTGCCACTTAAAACCATCCCTGACAAAAATATGCACATGGGCCCAACCCACTGACTAGCACTAATGGATCCCAATTTTTAAATTTTTTTGTGTAACTTTTTAAAGCTTTTTTTTCATAATTTCTCAATTATTATAAACCTTGGGAAAATTTAAAATTTTATTTTTTTTAAAATTTTTTAGTTTTCTTTTTAAAAACTTTGAAAAAAAAAAATTTAGAAATTGGCCTGTACCATTATCTAAAAAAAATCTAAAACAGTTCTAATTTGTACTTGCTGTTATATTTTTTCCCACGAAAAAAATTAACATTAAGTTTGAAATTTTCTGTTACCCCCTTTCGAAGATAATTTCCGAAAAAACCATTTTAAGTGAATCTAAAACACAAGGGAAAAAATGTTTCCAAATTTCAAGTCTGTAGGCATTAAGGTTTTTTGTGTAAACTCTCCCGTTACGTTCTTTGTGGGGTTTTTTAAAAAGCTCGTTCTTAACAGATCTCTACGAAACACCTCCGCATTGGGGGGGAGCAGGTGTTCTATGGGACCCAAATCTCGACTGATGCCAAGTACAGTTTGGACTTGGGTTAAAACCTTTCGGGGGGGCCCGGTATTCTTCGTTCCCCGCCACTAGGAACATTCCTGCAAATTCTCAAATCTGGGGTCTAAAAAGTTCTAAAAAAAAGTGAGGGAGTGAAAGGGGGGTGAGTGGGCTTCTTACTACAGAAAGAGCGCCCGTTTACCCGAACTTTATTATCTGGAGCGTCAAATATCCGGACCAGGTTGTTTTTCTTGTCAACTACATGCACTGTTTTGAATACGTTTTCAACAGCGCAATGCTCAACAGTTGTTTCGGGGTGAGGCCATAAGTAAACGGGAAAAAACCCAAGGGTCAGGGTTTTTTGGGGGAATTTGGGTTTTTGTGATTTGGTAAAAAATCTGCGCGGAATATTAAATCAATTTGTTTCCAAAAAGAGGGGGGGTGTACGTGTTCTTTTGTTGAGTTGTGAACTGCTATGGCATCCCAAATTCCCAAAAAGCAAATTCGATGCAGGAAAACTTCAAAATTTTAAAAAGTTAAAAAGATGACGAGATTGTGACTTCCGTGCAAAAAAATCGACCCTGTCGACGATGAAACGGATGAAGATGAGGACAACAACAACAACGAAATTAGCAAGGGTCCCAAAAAATGCTGACGCGTTTTCTGCGTTTGAGACAGCTATGGGGTGGTACGGGGAAAAACAAAAAAGGTGCCCCCTTTTTACTCAACTTTGCTGCTCAAAAGAATCAAAAGGGCCTTACGGCCAAAAAGAAGGTGTACAATGGTCCGCGAAAATAAATTTATTCTTTTCCAAAAAAAGGTTTAAAAATTTATACATTTGCACCTATTTTTTCTTTTTTCCCTTTGAGCACGTTTTTTTGGATTTTGATGATTTTCAATATTCTTTTAGTGTCCGGTTTCAAAAATATTGCATAGATCGCATTCCCGGGTTTCCCGGGTTTTCCGAACAATCGCGTATCCAATGGTTTCCGGTCCCGATTGTTCGGATAAACGACTTTTTTCTGTATATGAATAGCCATAAGCCCACTTGGGGGAAAATTTCTTGGGAAATAGAAAAGTAAAAAAATTTGGTTACTCTTCCCCCTTTTAATGGACAGGGTAATCCGCAAACTTGAGAATTTATTTATAATTTTCGATCCTTTTAAAAACAAAAATAAAAAAAACTATATTTTGCCATTGTGTTTTGGGGGAGCAAGTTTCAGATAACCGTTTTTTTGAACTGAAATCTACGAAATATCTTGGCATTTTAAAATTTTAGCAATAACCATTTGCCAAGGGCGAAAAAACAAAGGGCATCGTCTCTCATTATATAAAAGTGATGTTTATACAATTTGGGGAAAATTTTTCCCCTAAAAAAAGTAAAAAAGCCTTTTTTTTTTTTTTTAAAAGGGGTTTCCCGATCGAACCTCTATATAACCCAAATCCTTTCTGCGAATTTTTTTTTTATAGCGGGCTTTTTTCCCGGAATCTTGAACATCTCCCTTTTCCCCTTTGTAAAATAACCTCTCTACAGCGAAGTGCATTTTTTCCCTATAACAAAATTTTCTTTTTTTGATTCAATTTTTTTTTCTCCCTTTTTTTTAAATATTTCTGAAAAAAATTTTAAATAATTCTCTCTTTTAAACATTTCATGGTGGGGGATAAATCTTGAACTGGTTTTATTAGATCCCAACTCGCCGGAACAATGGGTTTTGGGGGCAAATTTTTTCCCCCCTTGCCCTGTTCACTTTTAAACTTTCGGTATCCTCTTTTTACCCTCAATTAGGGTTGTCCTGTGTCCCCGTGTTAAAAATTTAAAAAAATGTATGTTTAAAAATTCTTGTTTGCTTTAAAATTATAAAAAGTCCTAAAAAATTTATTGATTTTTAGTATAAAATTAATTTTTTTGTATTGAAAATACAGTGAATTAATTCTTCGACATTCTTTTTTCTTTTTTTTCCCTTCAGTTTTCTTTCTTTCTTTTTCATGGGTAAGATGTATAAAAAAAAAATTAATTTTTAAAAAAGGTGTGAATAATTTTCTTTTTTTAAAACAAAATAGTTTTATGAATTTAAAATTTGTTTTTAGTGGTTTTTTAAAATATATTAAAAAAATGATCCCCCTTTAAACGAATTTTCATATAACGAACTTTCCCCCGGTTTGCCTTCGCTATATAAAGGGGCCGACTGTTTTTTTTTAATTTTTTTCCTCCTGGAATGTACCTGTTTTTCATTGCCCTACCCTCAAAAATTTCGTTTTGACGGTTGTGAAACAAAAACATGGAAAACTTTGGATCGGAATGTTTACATAAAATTTTCCCCTTCCCAAATTTTTTTCATTTTTTTTTTCTTTCTTATCTTGGGGAAAAAATTCATTTTTTACTCACGAAGAAAATTTTTCATTTATTATTATTTTTTCAATTAACCACGCCCCGAGTGCGTTTTGGGGGGAAAATTTTAGAATCAAAAATGCAAAAGGGGCAGTTCTAGACCTCACATCGAGTTCATTCTGTCTGTTAATAAAATAAAAAATATTCGTTTTTCACGTTTATGTGAGCATGCTCCGAGACGATAATGTTTTAGAAAAAAGTGGGGCACTTCCCGTCCTTGAGGTGCACGGGGGAAAGCTTTTCCCCCCCAAAATTATCGTTATTGATTACAAATGCTTTCATCGCATTATACTTAAAGGTCAGATATTCATGAACGGAATTTTAAAAAAAGAGTATGTATGTTTGATGGTCAGTTTCACTTCACGGTTATCTTAAGTCTCCGATATTGGTTAGTCTGACCTGAGAATTAGACGACCTTCGTTGCCTATACGCATACGTCTTGACCTTCAAGCACTAACATAAGGACAGAGGGAAGATGTAAGAAGCTAAGGAAAGTAAAGTTCTCTGGAATAAAAATATTTAAAAAAAAATGTTAATAATAACAAAAGAATTACGCAACATTTAAGTTTGAGAATTTTTACAGAAAACCACAGTCTTATAAAATTCACAGATTGAAAATTGTATTCGTTTTAATACATGTTATATATTCGTTATGTAAGTGAACCAAAAAAGTTTTAACCTGATTATAACAAGTAATATAAAAAAAAAAATTAAAATCAATTCCTACCGTTAACAAAAGAAAATTTTTTAAATTTTTGCTACTTTTTTTTAAATAGTTACAAAAATTTATAAATATGTATATACACAAGACGGGTCACAACAAAAGGTGGTAATTCATTTTTTTTATTTTTCATTAAAGTATCGTATTGTTATCAAAACTATCTGTTTTAAGATTTCAGTTTAACTGAATCTTTAAGACTTTAGAAAAAAAAACCCTTTTTAAGTTTTTACACAAAATCATAAAAGGGTCTCTAAGTCCCCAAAAAAAGATGCCAACTTTTTATATTTGTAATTCTTTTTAATAATTAGTTGTAATCCATTAATTTTTTTTAATTACAAAATTAAAAATTTTTGTATAAATTGTAAACCCAAAATAATCATGTATGTAAAAAATTTCAGCTCAATGGAGCTCTTTAAGATGTATTTTATTAACGATTGAAAATTCCACCAAGATAAATAAATATAATAAAAGGGAATGTTAGCTAATAGTAGGAATTGAAAAATTCATTACAAAATAACCATTAATATAATAATGTAACTAATGTATCATTGAAAATGTCATTTTTGGTACTTTTTGTTGTGCAGTATGTGGCGTGAATGCTCCTTCTTTAAAAGTGCCTCAAGAAACTTTGAAGAAAGGCACCATTTTTGCCGAAATGGCGTCGCCTCAAGAGAAAGCCTAATGTGTGCTTTGGTTTCACGAAACGAAGTTACCCATTAATGTTCGACGTTGTTGTTGAAACCTCTTGGTATAAAATTAATGAAACTATGGTATGAAATGTTAAAAATGGCAGCATTATGGATCTTCCTAGAAAGTGCAGGCCGAGTGTGAGTAAAGCAGCTGTTGAACTTAACACTTGGCGGGAACTGGAATACTGCTTACACATTCTCCGAGCTACCGAGGGGGAACACGTTGAAATTTACTGAGGTAAATGAATCCGATAAAAAAAATTCACCATAATATTTACAGTGCGTCGAAAAAACATCTGTCTAATTATAATTGAGCACAAATGAATATAAGGAAGATTTTTTATTCATTTTATATGTTTTCATCGTTTGCCTTAGACCGCGGCTTATTGGTAGAGTAACCGACGGGTCACAAATTCGGGTTCATCATTCAGAATAAGTGTTTATTAACGTCGCGCTCTAAGACTACGTGAGGGCTATTGGCGATGGACCATGTAATTTTGAGCCACGGTCAAATGACGAGGATGACACCTAAGTCGTCACCTCACTCTCCCAACTTCCTTACTTAGCCAATCTATAGGACTTTGAGCTACGGCAATGCATCAGCTTTCTACATGGCGGGTCTTCAGTGGTATCAGGATTAGAACACGCAGCTCGATAACGTTGGTCACGTGTTCGTGACCCTGACTACTACGCTACCGTGGCAATTTCATTTTTCCGAAAGCTTTGTGATGGGCTTTCATCGCGATTTCCATTACTGTCCTCTTGGGTTTCTTTGGGGCCAGAATGGCAATTCTTTCCAACCAACTCGAGAAGAAGAACGTGAGAATGTAAATTAAGAATCTTATATATAGTAGAAGTTTAGCGTTCGCGGGGTGGCTATGGGAAGTTGCTATATGAGGTCTCTGTTTATGATTAGAAGAAGTTAAAGATAGAGGAAATTCCAAGTTCAAGAATTAACCTACCCGTACCTGTGTATTCAAGCAAAAGGTTGGATACCATTCCACAAGGAGTAAAGCCACGTCAGTTAGGACCAAGAGAATAACTGTTACCTAGGATATATAGCAGTAAGCGTCTTATATTAAGATATAAGGAAACTGCGTATATTAATGAAAATAGAGGTAATCTGTAAAGTTAGATATAGTGGTGAATTACGCGATTATTTGGTAATACGAATTGTGTTTTCTCACTCCAGATTTACTTAATTGGATTATTATTATTATTGTATGCAGTGATTAAGTTAAGATCTTAATAAACAAATATTAAGATGACAGATTTGCGTGATTTTTCGTTCTTTCCTACAGATACAGGTCGCGTAGATAATGTAGAAATGGGGCACCCAAGGGTAGGTGCCTCACAGCTTTCGTATAGCGGAGTTGATGTATTATAAATCTGTTAAAGCTCGTATTGGACAGAATTAACCGACTGTTTCCTGATACCGCACTGAGAAGCAAAAGGGGCTACTGACGACGAAATTCAAAAATTTCAATCAATATCAAATGACGAGGACTCCACTCCACTCTCCAAACTCTACATCACGCCAACAGGAGGAATTTGAACCTAACCAAATTTCTTCCTCTACCGATGAGACTTTCGTAGCCTCGAGACTCGAACTCACGACGACAGATCAACGCCGTTCACCAGTTCCAGACCATGACCACTAGGATACTTTGACCACTAAGGCGAAGAGAGAGAGTGCCTGAGTAAGTGTTAATTAACGTCGCTATAAAGCAACACGGGGACTTTTAGCGACAGACATCGTAAGTTAGAACCAAGTCAAAGTGACGAGGGTGATACCTGAGCTGGCACATCCCACAACGTAATGGTTTTTAGCCACGGAAAATTTCATTATAGTGCGATGATGCGCGGAAAAGGTGCAGCGCTGATGTGGTCCCTTTCAAGGCCGGATTATTCCTGTGAAAGGCTGCGTTGAAACGACATTGGGATACTCGTAGTTGTGAGTCTTGATAGGTCACAGTCTGTGTCACACAGTCCAAGCGAATCTGGAAGTCAATCGGAGAGAGTCCGTTGGAGTGTGCTGGGGCGTCGTAGAGTGTTGAAGTCTGTAAAAGTGTCTCTCTAGCGCCTGTGAAGCTCTGTAGCGTATCGAGAGTCTCTGAGTGAGTTTCTTTTTGCGTTGTCTATTCAAAGGTGGGAAACGTCACGCCCACAAAAACGACACGTGAGGCAGAATCATTTCTTTTTAGACGTAGCCGGGATTACGATTCGGCTATTGGTCCTAGTCACCCCTCACGTGGAGAACTTTGAAGCCGGAGATTGGCATGGAATTGTGCCGGTCACTTCCCTATCGGCTGGGTAAAGGGAGGTAAAAGTTGATTTGCCTTAGGAACTTAAGCGTCGGTGTGTCCGGTCTTGGATACTTTCCCTCCAAACCCAGAAACGTTGAGATGTCACTAGTTTCCTAACAGAAAATGGATCCTTTGGTGGAGAAAGCCACAGCAGCATTCTCTGAACACGGCGGGACTTCAATGGCTCTAGGGCTCGAACTCATAACATGCCAGCTACGAGTTTGTGACCCTAGCCACTAAGCTTCCACAGCCACCAGCGAAGAGTACCTGCTAAAGTGGTTCGACCTCGTCATCGGGTTCATAATTACAATGCCCATTGGGTTTGCTTAAAAAATTAAATCTATCGAATCTCAATGATCTTGTAATGCACAATTTATTTTCCTATTGTCTTTTTCGCTAACAAAGTTTATTACTCGTTACATTCGTATTACAGTTTCTTTTACTCCTTCTAATTTATGTCTGCATTTCAAATCTATAACGTTTTCCGAATGTGGCAACGTTCGAAATTCCTTTATCCTCCAGTCATCCTTATCGCATTGGGTTCGTACTATTTCCTGCGACTCTATTCAAACGTCATTTTATCGATAAGAGAGGAAGTGACAAAATCTCTATGAGTCAAAGATCTTTCCTCCCCCATCCTTCGAATAAAAAGGAATTTCCCAACACCCCGAATCGGTTGCTCATCCATTTCATTCGGTCTAATCGCATTCTCATTATCGTTTTTCTCACCGACCGAGACGCGGCAACACACAATAGACTTTTTTAAAGAAACGAATAGGCGTAGGAAATCGAAGAAAACCAGTGTAATCAAGATATCACATTTTTAACCATATAATTAACCTATATTCCTTGAAAGGCGTTACTCTTTTGTTTCATTATCTATTCATATATGGGAACATTAATTGAGAAATAAATTTCTGCTCTTCTTTTCAATTCCTGCTATTAGTTCACTCTCTCCTTATATATATATATATATATATATATATATATATATATATATATATATATATATATATATATATATATATATAATCTTGTTTAAATTTTCAATCGTTAATAAAATACTTTCTATTCAACCATTCAAGTTCAAATGCATTTTTTAAAACTTGTAGTGGATGACACTTGATGTGTTAATACTTTTTTCAAATATTAATTCATTAAGGTATCCGACTACGTTCAGAACTATGATTTTGCAAAAGCGTATAAATGGATAATATTTATGATATTTAGTGTCACTTAGATTAGAAAATGTATATAAAACTGTTTTAAGAATAGTATTAAAATAAAAAAATTATTTAAGTACACTATTTTGACAAAAAATGAACATAAAATGACCCCATTTTCCAAATATTCTCCTTTTGTGAAGAATGCTTCTATTTTGCCTGTATATAGCTTAGATCTCTCTACAGAGGCTAAAAAAGAATTTTTGAAATGTATAACTTAGAAATAGGTTTATCCATGTTTCACAACAACAGAGGGGAGAAATTTTAAGAAAAAAACGCCGACCACATTACTTTAATGGGTTGTAACTCTGAAAATAATGTGAATTTTTCAAAAATCATAGTTCAGCCTCTGTACAGAGGTCTGAGCTACACACAGGCAAAATATTATTATAATAGAAGCATTTTTCGCAAAAGGGGAACATTTTGAAAAAAGGTTATTCTAAGTTAATTTTTTGCCGAAATATTGTATTTAAATAATTCTTTTTGTCAAAATGTCCTTAAAACTATTTTATACATGTATTCTAATTTAAGTGACACTAAATATCATGAAAATTATCCATTTATGCGCTTTTTTTAAATCACGGTTCCGAACGTAGTCGGATACCTTAATTAAATTAAAAGGTGAATAAATAGTAACAAACAAAAATAATAATCCTACAGCATATATAGAAAGGAAAATCATTCGCTGTGTTCGTGTAGCGCAATGGATAGCGTGTTGGACTTGTAATCTAAAGGTCGGGTGTTCGAATCCCACCTAGGATGGGCTAATTTCTGAGAATGCGATTTCTTTTTTATTATACTATTTTATTAGAACAGTTAAACTTAGTTAATGAATAAACAATAACAAACCAATAAAAAAAGTCCAACATCCTATATAGAAAGAAAAATGGAAAATTGCAAGGAAAATCGCTTTCTTACTTAATAGTGTGATTCTGTCATATATATATATACATATTTATACTAATTGTAACTATTTAATAAAAACTAACTAAAATAAAATTTTTCTTTGTTGACCTAAGTAGGAATTGACTTTAATTTTTTTTATATTTTACTTGTTACTAGTTTATTTCAGCTGTCTATTAATGTCAAACTATAATGTCTGCTAAACATAACCAAAGAAGTTCGCAATTTTGAATCAATACATGATGAGGATGAACCTTGCGGTGTAACCTTCTCTCCCCAATTCCACACCACCCGAACACGATAGAACCCTATTCCTTAACTCAGAGTTTCTCAAACTGTGGGGAGCCCCCATCCCCTAGGGGAGTGTTATAACCCTACGTGGAACCTCCAAGCATATCGAAAAGTTGAAAGTAAAAGGTTTGAAAGTTACTAATTTACTGAAAGGGAGCAAAACAAAATACATTCTGACCTAATAAAAAATAAAAGAAATATGCGTTTAAATTAATATAATACACTTATAAATGTATCAGTACTGCACAATGTATTTGATAATTAATTTATCAATACTAAATTAAAAACAAGTTTAATAATCACGAGTGACTCCCATGGACTTGTCCTATACAAAATTATATACAAAATTAAACACTTATCTTGGCAATTTGTACGGTAGTCTAAATTGTAGCTTTACGTCAAAGTACATTGTTATTGTGGTGGTGGTGGGACTAATCCCCATCTGGTCTAGTTTCACTAGACCAGATCCATGAGTCCATAAATCTGTACAAAGTCTAAGAACAGCAGGGGGGATGCAACAGCCTCCTCACAGGAAAACCCTAGACATTGCAGAATGTGCTGAGGAGAAAAAGGACTTATGTTACAATTGGGGCAAATTGGGAAGCTTCTTTTGCCACCCTCAAAATTCATGCACCTCAGGTGACCAGTCGAAAATCGTGAGGATGCCGTTTGATATGATCTGGAACTCTTGAATGATATGGTGGATCCGGGGTGTCTTTGAAAGTACCATGGTTGTACAGGAGGGACTACCCAGGTTCTACATATTAATTCTTTAGCCCTGGAGTAGATCTCAGTCGATGTAAGGATCATGTGGTCCTCCGGATCCAAAGGATTGCTGGTAGCCGCCTTCGCAAGGTCGTCCGCAACTTCGTTCCCGGGCAGGTCTACATGAGAAGGAACCCAGTGCTGATCTGTAAGCTGTTGAAAAAGACGTAGAATACTTCTACTGGTGCTGTCGCCGATAGATGGCCAATTCGATAAATGTTGGATGGAGGATAGGCTGTCTGTCAGTATCCAAATTTCAGAAAAAGCTAGATCTCTTATGATGTTAATAAATGAAAGACCACACATGATAGCTATTAGCTCTGCTCTAAAGACAGAAGCATGGTCAGCATTTCTTCTCTGGTATTTGATGACGCGGCCAAGTAGTTCAATCAAGACTCCACTGCCAGTAGTATTTGTCTCTCCCTTACTGCCATCAGTATAGATCTTGGCACATTGTTTTTGTATTCAATAGATTGTTATTGTATGAGGGGGGTGCTATGAAAATTATGATTGAAAATTGGGTCGCAAATATTGAAAGTTTGAGAAGCACTGCTTTAACTCGTTCTGGACTATGAACACACGTGATCATTTCAGGGCCCATGGTATCATGTAAAACTGCATTTTACCCGTTTTGAGGCCCGTGATCACACCGGTGGGATCTGAACTTGGAACGTATGGAATTTGGAAAGATTATAAACTATAAATTTTGGCATATTTTATTACAGTAATAATATTATATGAATTTTTAAATGTAGTTTAGCTTAACAAGAAAAATCTCCCGGTCATGGCAGCGATAGCTTAGTGTTGAAGGCGAATTGTGGCTGGCATGTCATGAGTTCGAGCCCAGTACCACCAAAGACCCGCCGTGTAGGGGAGCGATGCACGTTAAATCTGTCGAGAGTTCAAACGTCTTCCCGTTGGTATATTGCGGTGTGGTCGTTAGAAGGGGGTGCCAGCTCAGGTATCGTCCTCATCTCACTTAACCATGGTTCATAATTACGAGGTCCGTCACCAAAAGCCCCCGTGTAGCTTAACGTTAACGTAGGTGACGTTAATATTCACTCACTCCTGGCCCTGTACGGATTAAGCCTATTCCTGGAGTGGCGAATCTTTATGGATTAACGTGCCATTTTTTCTAAAGAAGTATTTAATGAGGTATAGGCGTGCCGTCAAATAATTTTTACTTTTGATTATTCAGAAAATAATAAAACTAAATGCTAACAACTCAAAGATCTTTATTTATTATGAAAAAATACATTTTGCACTGTATGGTAGTAAATGTTTTAGTTATACGTGTAATTCAAATTAAAGTAAACATTAATGTGACTTCTGTTGTTGCATATTAGATGACACATTACTTATATTTGGATTGTAGGATGTTACTTTCAATAGAATGCATGCTGAATTGGAGTCATTAGCCAAATGGTTCCTATGCAATTAATTATTTTTGCTGTGGTTCCCTTTTTCGACAAGAGGATTTGTGATTTGTTTCAAAATGTCGTTTTACACACGATGTTCTGCATACCCACTATTAGAGAACATAAAACCCACACCGCTTTGTCACCTTTACTGATGATACCATATTTCTAGTTTCACTAAAATTGAGATCTTCTGTTACACTTACTATCTTCAGCTTTTTGTTCTTTTACTGAATTGAGCCCTGTTAAATAACAGTTAAAAATTGCAAATATAACACAAATAAACTTTAAAATCCAGTTGTGTCAATGAAAGTGATTATGCTATGCGTAGAAAAACTTTACATCATAAGCAATTGTAGTCCATGACGTAACTAAGGCAAGACAATAACAATCGAGTGTGCTTCTCGCCGCCCCGCGATCGATCACTCGCGTTTGTTCGTAATACTTCACAGTAAACTTTGTTATTTTGAAATAAAACGCAAACCATTTTGATCACTTGCGTGCTCAAAACAATATATCGCGTGCCATCAATGGCACGCGTGCCACTGTTTCGCCATCCCTGGCCTATACCATTCAAACAAGAAAACTTACGGCTAATTCCCATCAAGAAAGAACTGAGACACAACTGGAAGGATTTTGAGCAACAACATATTCAATGTGCATCAGCCCCTCTACGTCTTCAGTGACACTAGAGTTCAAACTCAGGACACACCGGCCACGAGTTCGGGACCATTGACCATCACGCTACCGCGGTCGTAAGGGTTTTATAGATAGATACAAAGCTACAAAAAGATACATTGTTTACCTTCAAATTTTAATTGAAAAATTAGAAATGGCGGCACACTTCAAGAATTTCGCGGCACAATGGAATGTTTGGAATGAATTAATTTTCTAATCGTGATCATTGTATTCATCGGTGTCCACACCGCTCGCTGTAATGGACATTCGCTTATCCTGGTGGACGTTAAGAAGAATGATGCGCAGTTTCAGATATGGTCATTTTACCAAGCCTTATACAAAAAATAAATAAAATAAAAATAATTTCCATTATCAATTTACAGCAATTTTAGTCATTTTGATTTAATCTATTGAAACACGCCACGTATGTTGTTTTCCCTGCAGTGGTGTTCTCCTTGTGAGAAGGTTCCGTTTTTCCGGAAAGGTTCACATCTCAGAGTGAACTCAAAAATCATGGCACTTTATGGCAACTATAGAAGATGGGACAAGAATTACCAGATTGGCAACTTAATCACATTTGGCGGCAAATTTGGTCAATTCAAAATGGCCGAATCCTTCGCCAATAATTACATTTAAATCCAGCGTTGTTTAAAAAATAACCCAAACAGAATTAACCCCAAACATTCTGTACTTAGGATCTTTGAAAAAAGATATTCTACTATTTAAGAAGGTGACGATTTCAAAGAAAAAGGCAGTCTACCCCAGTAGGTGATAAAACTAGTTTTAATCTTGTATTAACAACAACAAAAAAAAAAGATCATTATTCCTCTGATTAATTTATCTGCCTGTAAACATACATTACGTAGGAATAGATTGCCCACCTACCTTTTAACAGATATATTTTGTGGGAATTATTTCCGGTGTCTGTTATGTAATTCGCGGAAAACAGCCGTGAAGACGACATCCTGTTTGTATAAAGGCGTGAATTACGGATCTTACATCAATTAACGTGCGCTTAGAAGAGTGTCACACCCTGTTTTAGTTCCGGTAGTAATTCGAAATAAAAAAAAGAGCTTGCATTTTTTGACTAAAGAGTACCGTTAATTGTATAAATGTATTAAAATAATTTCTTTAAGGTTATATTCCTTTTCCAGATCTAATATTTCTCATATATTCAAATAAAATCTCTCAACTAAAGCAGATACCCCAGACAAAGACATCGCAAGCGCAACTATTTTAAAAATATTGTAAAATGAAATATTAGTCTTTTTGAAACACCTTACAAATTGCTTTCTGCGTGTCTTTAATAGTAGCATCTAGTAACTCAATGGCGTAGCTCTAGTCCTGAGTGGGTCCCGCATCAAAATTCCTTGGGGGCCCTTTTTGGTGGGCTCTCAACATTTTACGATTTATTCTTGCACATTTTAAGGCCCCTGAAGCTGGGAGCCCGGTATCATTCACACGGCTGATACGGCGGTAGCTACGCCCTTGATCCATAACCTTTTGATATTGACTTACCCGGTTCAACAATGTATGATTATCAAATAGGTCAACGATATATTTATGGAATCTTTTATGGTTAACAATTTGTACACCCTCTTCTAAATCAGACTAAGTAATTTTCACAGTTCGTAAGTATATCCAAAGAAACTTACTAGCCGTATCAAAACTGGCTCTCAACAGCTAATTATTGGATACCAGAATTATCAAAATTGTCTATGCTTGAAAAGTATTTTTGTTTTTGAGTGAGTGAGTGAATATTAACGTCGCACTGGTCAGCTACACAAGGGCTTTTGGCGACGGACCACGTCATTTTGGACCATGGTCAAGTGGCGTGGACGACACCTAAGCTGGCACCCCCTCTCCTAACTACCACACCACACCAACGGGAGGACGTTTCAGCTCTCGACAGATTTAACGTGCATCGCTGCCCTACATGGTGGGTCTTTAGTGGTACTGGGCTAGAACTCATGACATGTCTGCCATGATCCGATACCTTGACCACTGGGCTACCGCAGCCCTATTTTTCTTTTTGAACACCAGTATTATTATCATTATTTTCTTAGAATGCGTAGCGATTCTTTAGCTGAATATTGTATAAATTTGTGGTTTTTCTGTAACGAACTTGACAAATTAATACAGTCGGAAGAAAATGTTTAAAAACACGAGTCGGCCCACACATATATAAAGGTCTAAAATTAAAAGAATCCTCGTCAGTCATAACATTCAGAAAATCCAGGACATTTCATAAAAGGCAGGGCCTTCCAGGATAAACCCAGAAAAATGGTAGGGGCGTAGCTACCACCGTATCAATGATACGGGGCCCCCAAGCTACAGGGGCCCCAATATGTGAGACTACAGTACCACTAACAGGGCTTCCATTTATAAAAAAGGGGCCCCAAAGGAGTTTTGATACGGGGCTACTCAGAACTAGCTACGCCATTGATGATAAGCCTATACCGACTGTGCGGTGGAGCCCAATGCACGTTGAATTTACCGAAGCTTAATGTCCTCCCGTATGTATATTGTGGTAATTAGGAGAGGGGGTGCAAGGTCAAGTGTCGTCCTCTTCACTTTGTAACGGGCTCACGTTTCTTCTCATTAACATGTCCTTTGGGTTCTTTTGGGGCCAAGATTAATGGCAACTCTTTTCCAACCAAAACCCAAGAAGTGAAACGTGAAAGGAAAGATGCAAATTAGATAGCTTTTAAATATCAGATGTTTTAGTAAGCGGTATGGCAATTTGGGGAACGTTATGTTAGAAAGTGATACAATCGTGAAGTGACAGCCAACTGAGATTATCCCGAAGATAGAACCATTAGGTCAAGGTGCATACCATTGCACTCGAGTAAAGACGCAACTTCCTTAACATCGGATCAACGATTGGATTAAGGTAGGATTGACTATTTAAAATTAGGACTTACGATATTATTGGAATTAAGATTAGGCGGGTTAGATATTGATAGTGGTCCGAGTTAGGTTATTTCGATATTACTTGTATTGTGTGTTTGTTCATCGTAGATTCTCTCGCATATATAATTATTATCTAATCTGTTAGAAGTTTAAGTTAAAGGTCTTAATAAAGTCATATTAAGATCATGGAAACGTCTAGTTCTTTATTTATTCTTACACCTCTAGCTCACACCGATAATCAAGGAGAAGGTTACCCTAGGGGGGCATTTTCGCAACTTGACCGAGGTTGAAACGACGAGGTCCGTCAACAATAGCTTTCGTGTTACTTTAGAGTGCAACGATATAATATAAATCTCTCTCTCATTTACTCATGAAAATCCTATACAAAGTGTTGATGAATTTGACCAACAAATTCAGAGGATTGATAATAGGCAGTATAGGGACGACAAATCAACGCAGAACACGGGGTCGCAAACAACGTTTAGACAGTGAAAATCATGATAATACTAGCAGTCGGGAGGACGTTGACCTAGACGAGGGGAGTGGTCAAACGAATGCGGGGATTTGGAGCGCCGTTGTAGGGTTGAAGAAACCTGCACGTATGTAAGTTTCCCACTCCCGGAGTAGGGATGGCGATCTAAGATCGATTAATCGAAAAATCGATTTCTCGGGGCCAAAAAAAAATCGATTTTATAAATCGATATGTAGCACTGAATCGATTCAGTGAATCGATATTTCATCCTAGAAAATCGACATTCGATTTTTTTCTGTTTTGGTAAAAACCATAAAATTATTTACAATTTGTTGAATGCATCGGAATGTCAGGGCTTAAACGAAGAATTTAAACACTATTTATCGCAGACAGTTGTGCACCTGAAGCATCATCCTATACTTTACTGCAAGGACAGAAAAACTCTTTCATCACGTTCCCTCAATAGCTGTGATGTATATGGGATCATCTGTTTCTTGTGAGAGCCTTTTTTTGATTGTCGGCAACATCGCAAGTCATGAGTGGTACCGCTTGTGTATCCCAGTAGACTTGACAGACTGTTGTTTTTAAAAAGCTTAGATATTAAGCATTGGGAACTATAAGCTATATCATCTATTTTCTAAACTTTTTAATGTAAGAAATACATTTAGAAAATAAATGTCTTATTTTATGCCTTATACTTTGTAATGGTAATAAAATTAATTGTAATTGTCGAATTCGCTGAACTAAAAAATTCCCTGATTTTACTGATAAGAGATCGTTTGTTAGGGTATCTTTCTTGTTTTTAATAAAATTGATTTATATTTACATTGTAAATGCAGACTCGGAAAAAAGAATTGATTTTTTAGAAATCCATCTTTTAGATCTCGATTTTTTTGTGAATCGATTCATCAAGTTACGATTCGAATCGATTTAAAAATCGGTCTTTTTAGGAAAGAATAGCTATCCCTATCCCGGAGTTGCTGCTGGGAGTGCCGGCCACTGCGAATCAGAACATGTGGTTCATGGATCGAGCATATTTTTCGATTGCAGTGCGTAACCACCTAAATTCTACAAATCTTGAGAGGTAGATTAGACGCGGCAGATCTGTTGTTTGGCTTTCACTTTCCCAGTACCTCAATCCTTTGGATTTTTTCTTATGGAGCCACCTGGAATCGATTGTACATGAAACGTCGGGGGCTACAGTGGTGGATCTCACTGCACGAATCACCGTTGTTTCAACTGACATCGCCAGCACAACCGGATTTGTTTGAATGCGTCCGACAATTCTTCGTCCGTCAGCTGTACTATAACCTACGTAGTCGTAACTAGGGATTGCAATATCGGACCAAAAGTTCATTACCGGGGTATTCGGTATTTTTTAGATCTTAATACCGGGATACAGGTTTTAATATCGGTAATAGAAATTTTAGAAAATTAAAGAAAGCGCAGGTGTTACTTCGTTTCATTTGCTAGTTTTATTGATGAGTGTAAATATCACAAAAAATAATTTGTAACTTATAAATTATAAGAGTATATAAAGAATCACAAAAAAGTAAAAGAGCATCTTATTTATTTAAATTATAAAAAAAAGTATAAATATCACTATTCAGTCTGTGGTACTATTACAAAACAAAGCAAAGTATTATCAATTGATTTTTTATGTTATTTAAAGTTATACTTCATTATTATGGGTTACTACTTAAGAGAGTATATACGTAATGAATCTGAAAAATACTTGTCCCATAAAGTTTGTAATTAACATTGTATTTGCGTATCAAACTCACCAATTTAAAAAATATCGAAATATTACGCACTTTCTTCACAACTATAACTTTGATTTCACAGATACGAATATCAGACTACGAATCCTGCGCGTATCTAGTATCGCTCTCAGCTATAATAGGATAGTTTTGACCCACCTCCTTGGATGATTCACATATTTTATCGATTGTACGATGCAACTTTCTATATTCACAGCCTATTAATTTCACCCATTAGGAAGACAAAAAAGCAAAAATGTATACTATTTTGTTATGTTGGCAATCCCTGACAATATAGACAATTTAAAAAAATTTCTATTATATACCGAAAAAACGGTATTTAAACTTGTGAATACCGGTACAACAAAATTGTACAAATGGCTCAAAGTACCGGTATTCGGCATCCCGGTATATCGGTACTGCACTCCCTAGTCGTAACATCAAACAATTGCTATGGCAGTCATTTGCCGTTGCATTTCTGATGTTGAGCTGTGATGCAATGTTCGTATTGTAGACATGCCTTACGTCTAATAAATGTATTTCTTACTTCTTATGGCCCCTTTTCATTCCATTAGACATCACACCTTTCACAACTGTTTTTGCGAATTACTCCAACTAAACGTGGTTTTCGGCTGCATGTTTCACGGTGATTTGTCATACCCATGCTCTCTGCTATCACCCCTTTGAATATGAGTTTATCGGTCGAATTCGGCAACACCCAGTATATTATGTCCTTTGTGTACAGAACGTCACAAAAATGTTTTGGAGATTGAAATCGGTATTCTCAGAAAAAAGTCTGGTGCTGTTATAATTTGTTTTCCGAACGTTTTTTTTTTTGGGTCCCCTATTTTTACCAGAATCTAAAGTCCACTAAACACACTCAATCCACCCTGCAATTTTGCATAACTTTATGCTTTTTATGCGCTTCATCTTTATTTTAAATGGGTAAACTCCATTTAGAATAAAATTCACCCCATCTAATGTGTTCATGTGTTCCAGGATCTAAATTTTTACTAAGAATCCAATTTAAAAATTTGGTATAAACTTTGATTCAAAGGAATTTTAAGGAATCGAATTATTTTCCAATATTCCTTTCCATTAGGAACATCAGATGCTTTTCTTCGTGTGTGTGAATTTTAAACTATTAAAAATCAATTCCAAACTATTGATCAGCCATTTTCTTGCCCTTTTCTAACTCTCCAATGAATTTTACGGCAACGCGTTTATTGTATCCTTGTTTCTGGCATTTCTGTTATTTGAAATAAAAAAATAATGAAATTAATCGATCTCTGTTTAAAAACGAAGAAAAGAATTTTGAAACATTGAACCTCTCAGTGACCATTTTTAGACCTTTTCTTTTGATATCAAGAAATAGTTATTGTATTTTAAAGTTTTTCTGCCACACATAAGACTTTGATCCAATTGGTCAATCCTTTTGTAAAAGTTTTATTTAGAAGTAACTGATTGGTTTTTCTTTCGCGGGAAGAAAGCCAATGGTCATAAGATATTGGCGGGGAATCGGGTTTTTGTTGTTTTTGCTTTTGTGCCAGACTTTCAAAACTGTGAAATTCCTATTTAACTATCTAATATTTTTTTGTCTAGTTTCGTGACGTGATGTTAAGGAAAGTTCCTTTCGCAATTCCTTTGCTTGGTTGGGTGGTCAATTGGTCAGACGAGAAAGAAGCCCTATCGAATACGTTACATTTAGTTTAGTTTTTTCACAGTTTTTTGCTTCTCTTCACGAATGCCTACAACTCAAAAGATTTCTTTTTTTCAGTAGTGTTTTTCTTAAGTCCCCAAATATTTATATAACGCATGATTCTATGCCCGGGGTAGGAATTAAGTCGATCGCGATCGATCGGCGGACCACCAAGACATTTTGGGGTGACCGCCTTCCCATGGAACGTTAGACGCAAATACTAAAAGAAACACAGGTGATTATCAAGATAATGGAAACACCCGTGAATAAAAGAGACATCGTGAATGAAACTGCAACCCAAATTTGAGAGACGTTTTCAAGAATTTATACTAGACTAGAATCAAAAGTTGCATTCACGGGTTACTCATTTGACAATGTTGATGAGAAAAATATAACTAAAAATATGTTCTCTTTATCTCTCGAGGAAAACGAAGCTTTTCTCCTTTAAAAAGAAGTAATTTGTAAGGAATAACTTTTGGAATCTAATAGACGAAATAAAGAACCACAATTTTAAAAAAAGTTGCAATTCATTTAACGTCTTGCTTTCGCTCTACCTCTCTGCGTGAATCTACATTTTCAAGGAAGGATATATTTAAGGTATCCGACTCCGTTCGGAACAGTGATTTTATAAAAAAGCGCATAAATGGATAATTTTCATGATATTTAGTGTCACTCAGATTAGAATACATGCATAAAATTGTTTTAAGGACATTTTGACTAAAAAAATTATTTAAATACAATAATTTAGCAAAAAATTAACTTAGAATAATCTGTTTTCAAAATGTTCTCCTGAGAAAAATGCTTCTATTATAATAATATTTTGCCTGTATATAGCTCAGATCTCTCTACAGAGGCTCAACTAGAAATTTTGAAAACTTCACATTATTTTCAGAGTTACAACCATTTGCAATAATTATCGGCGTTTTTTTCTTAAAATGTCTCTCCTCTGCTCTCTGTAGTAAATTATGGATAAATCCACTTCTAAGCAATATATTTCAAAAATTCTAGTTGAGCCTCTGTAGAGAGGTCTGAGCTATATACAGGCAAAATATTATTATAATAGAAACATTTTTCACAAAAGGAGATTTTGAAAAAAGATTATTCTAAGTTAATTTTTTGCCAAAATATTGTACTTAAATAATTATTTTTTGTGAAAAAATGCCCTTAAAACAATTTTATACATGTATTCTAATCTAAGTGACACTAAATATCATGGAAATTATCCATTTATGCGCTTTTGCAAAATCAATGTTCCGAACGTATTCGGATACCTTAAGACAGCGTATCACTCCCGTTTCACAGACGACCACTTAGAATCCAGTGCAAGATTAGCAGTCAGAATTATATACCGAGGTATTCAAGATTGGTGCGGATAATGTGAGCACTAAGTCTTCTACTGAGACTATAGCTACGAGAACTAATTTTAAGTGAAATTTTTTTTTTTTTTTGATGATTTGTTTGAAAATGTGTGTGTGCATCATTTGATATTATTAAATTTATGGGTATAATTATTATGTTTGTTTTTTGCGTTTTACTTAAAACGTAGTTTTTTAAAAGAGTAAGTTTTTTCTACTGTAGTTACTTAGGTAAGTACATATATTCTGTATTATTGTTATAATACAAATATTGTTGAGCTTTTTATTTTTTTGCTCATCATCCCACCTACGTTACAAGGTGGACCAAAACAGCTTGAAAAAAATTAAAAGTAGATCGTGCCATGTAAAAGTCCATCCACCCCTGTTCTATGCTACCGAATGAAATATTTTTTTCTTTTTTTTAAAAAAATAATTTTTATTTCGGTCAAATTAAAAAAAAAAAAAAAAAAATAAACTGTTTATTTATTTATTTAACGCTCGTGCTTGGCTTCTTGACCATTTGACGTCGAGTTTCCTAGTACCGACTGACGACGTCGTCAATTGGGTATTCATCGCGTCCAGTGCATTGGAGCAGGTGGTCGCATCCATTCTCGCATGGCCGCTGAGTGGGCAGGCCTCGTCAACAGCCAGGCCAAGCCAGTGGAGGTATACTCCCAAAAAGTCATGTCCGGTGGTTAGAGGCGAAAGTGGGTAACAGCCTCGGCTCTCTGCAGCTGCTTCGGGATTGGACCCACAGAGGCGAGAGTTTCCATGGTTTTCCAAAGCTCTTGGTTTTTTGGGTCACGGCAATATATTCGTCAATGTATGTGGAAATGATTCTCTTTGCTATTCTGATGGTCAAGGGCAACGGTCACCAAACTTTTTGACCTTACGGAAAAGTAAATTCATAATTTAAATCTCGCGAACCACTAATAGAATTTTTTAAGGGTTAAATTATTTTTATGAATGGAATTATGTTTCACTGAATCTTAAAACATAGCGTGATGAGTAAGTACATTTCACGTTTTTCTGGGGACCAGAGAAATTTTCTCGTGGACCACCACTTAGGCGACCTCTGGTCAAGGGGACTTCCGGTTGAGGTGACTCAGCTCCTTGGTTGGCCTTTTCATTGCCAGGGATCCCAACATGACTTGGGACCCACTGTAAGGCCCCAGTTCAGTGAATGTTATTTTGAAATCCCTTTTGTTATAATAAATGTAACTATCCCAAGCTGCAAAAGCGCTCTCTAGCGACCACATATCTTCAGTACAGGTCAAGTAAGGAGAGAATGCGGTCGCTATGAAAAACCATCCATGTTTTTTGCCCACCATTTTTGTTCACGATATGCGTTTTCTTTGTGTAATCGAACTTAAACTAACAAACAAGTGCTACATTGAAGGACTTATTACCTTTTAGTTTATCTGTATTTACCACACTTTGAGTTAAACATTCAACGCTCTTACAATTTTATTTATTTAATATTTCACGAGGTGATTATCCCTACCGATATAATCTTTAAGATACTGATGGATTTATTTATTAACGTCACAGTACGAAGCAGCGCTAGGTCTATTGGCAACGAATCTCGTAATTTTGATCCACGGTCATAGGACGAGTACGACATCCAAGCTGGTATCTCATTTTCCAGACTTTCACAACACGCTAATGGGGTACTGACGTAATCAAATTATTAATTAAATACTATTTGGAAAAATAAAATTACTATTTTAAATTATTTTTAACATCTTTTATATTGTTTTTGCGTTCAATCAAAATTTTAGGTGTGAATGAGAGTACAAGAGGACTATTTGCAACGAACGTCGTAATTTTGAACCTCGATTAGATAAGTAATAAGAACGACCTCTCAGCTGGTATATCCCCTCTCCAAAGTACCACACCACGCCATCGAAAGGTCTTTAAGCCTAGACAGATTTAACATGCATCAGCCGCTCTATACGGCGGATCCTCCGCAGCAAAAGGGTTCGAACTCATGACACACCTGATCATGACCTCGTGACCATGACCACTATGCTATCTCGGTCTCTAATATTTTAGGTACGAATATTTGAAATATCTTTATACATAAAAATCTTCTGTGCGTGTGTATGTGACTAAACTCCTCCCAAACAGCTGGACCGATTTTGATAACAGTTTTTTGTGTGGGTTCAAGTGGATTTGAGAATGGTTTAGATTCACAATTCGGTCCGATATCGTAATTAGTTAAAAAGATATGAATTAAAAACACTAAAAACATTCAACTCAATATTCACCTGCATTGTTATAACAACGTTACTGTTATAAAAATAACGTAAGTTTTGGCGTCAAAAATCGATTTTCAGCCAAACTGGCCAGACCGGCTCTTCATTGTTACAAAAATGCAGACGAATCATGCTTTTTAGCGTTTTTAATTAATATCTTTTCAAATAATCTTTATATATATATATATAATTCTTCTGCGCGCGTGTATGTGACTGAACCCCTCCTAAACGGCTGGACCGATTTGGATGATACTTTTTTGTATGGGTTCAAGTGGATTCGAGAATGATTTGGATTCACAATTCGGTCCGATATCTCAATTAGTTAAAAATACGCCAAAATTATGTAAGGGCGCGTGATTGTTCATAAAAAAATCATGGGCAATATTCTTGAGGCCACTATTTTGAGCGCCAAACTTCAAGGTGAAGTTGTACTTCTACCTCAGATCCCAATGATTCTTTCAGACTCACCTACCCATTCAAATGTTTGCAATTTCCAATTCGCTTGGCATTTGCTATGACCATTAACACACACACACACACACAAATCACAAGGTTAAACAATGATAATCAGTGACTTAGATTTAGAAAACCCTTGCTTTTCGCAGAGCCAATTATACGTTGCATGTCCGAGGTTTGGTAAACCATCGCATTTGTTTGTTTATACCCCTTAAGGATTAACCAAAATAATTGTACATTCAATGGCATTACGATAAATTTATTTATGTGCATTAAAAAAAAATATACCAGTTATGAAAAAAGCTGGAGTTTTATCTTTTTTACCCTTTAATCAAAACAAGTTCAAGTTTCTATTCAGAATAGCTTCTATATTCAACTTAGTTCGTAGTAAATACATACTCACACGCAATAGATAAGTCGAATTGTGGTAACTGTACATGTGATGATGTCAGGTATTGTAATAACTTTCTTTTTAAAAAAAATTCATCAAAACGGTCCAGATTGTTACAACTTATTCAAAAAAGTTTGTAATTTTCGGATTTAAGACATGTGTACAGGACAACGTCTGTCTAATATATATATAAATATTTTATTACTAATGGGGCTGTGGATTGGTGTTTTACCATTGCAGATATATTATATTCCCTGGGAGCGGGTATCTCTTTTTAGTGTGCTGCACCATATATAAGGATATCAATCGCCGCAAGTAGTTTTGACGCCCAGTTTCCTCCCTAGAGAAAGGCACCTGAGTTCTGGTGGTGCAAAACTGTACTTAGGATCTTAATTTTGTAGAGAGCACCCAAATCAAACAGGCACCCAAGGGATCTTTTACATGCCACAAAATCATGCGACATGACCGCTGTCGCATCCATCGACATTGCCGGGGGTCGATTGATTCATTGAATATTAAAGTCGCACTGTTCAGTTACTCGAGGGCTTTTGGCGACGGACCACGTCATTTTGAACCATGGTCAAGTGACGTGGACGACACCTTAGCTGGCATCCCCCCTCTCCTAACTACCACACCAACGGAAGGACGTTTCAGATCCCGACAGATTTAACGTGCATCGCTGCCCTACATGGCGGGTCTTTAGTGGTACTGGGCTCGAACTCGTGACAAGGCAAGCCATGATCCGATACCTATACCACTCGGCTACCGCGGCCATTTGCCCGGGGTCGAACCCTCAACCTTAGGCGTACAAGGTCAACGACAAACCAATTACGCCACCCGGCCGGCGATATATAATATATTTGAAATATTATTCACCTAATAATAATGGATCAAAATTTTTTTGTGATTAACATGGATACATTTTTGTTGAAAACATTATTTAAAAAAACTATGCTAATGTAGCATAAATTTGGGGGAAAAAATAGAATTTAGTTTCTAATATTCCATTTCCATTAAGAATAATGGATACTGTGTGACGGAGCTTTACGGAATCTTTGAGCTAGCCTTCGCGTTAATTCACAGCCATCCCTCTCAAGAAGAAACCTTGATATGGAGATTAGTTCGACTATATAAAGTCAAGGTTTTGTAATTGTGAGATAGAAGGATCTGGGAAACGGTTGCGGCGTTAGGAAGGTGAGATATAATTGATTTTCACAGTTTAAGTTAAAAACAGAGTTTGCCACTATACTAAATTAGTGGAGTGGGAATTTATAGTCAAAGATAGATTAGGTTAAATTGAACTAAGTACTTGCGCTTGTTCACTTAGGATTTATTGCTTTCTTTATATCACTCCTATGGCAATCACTTGTGGTTTAACTTGTTGTTGATTAGTGTGCTTGAATAATAATAAATAATAATTGTTATGGAAGTTTCTGGTCCTACTTTGTTTCCTGCAACACCTTTAGATAGGCAGGACGGTGAGGGAGTGACTTCAGGGGGAAGTCGCTCACAACTTATTTTTTGATCAATCGATAATATAATCAAACACTCATTTTATTGTCTTCCTAATCCACGAACGAAGACATTTATTTCTGAAACCCTATTATTAAATGAGAAAAAAGACCCAAAAGACAAAAATCAACCCATTACTATTCAAAGAGAAAGAAAAATCAAGTCCAAGTCACTATTTTTAGATCTTCTTCCCTTTTGATGTCGGAGTCTTTATTTTTCAAAGTTCTCTGCCATAAAATCCATCGATCCAGTCGCTGAGACGCATTGTAAAAGTTCTGCTCTCACTGATTGGTTTTTGGAAACTGACCAGTGGCCGTAATGCATCGACAGGAAACGATTCTCTTTTGTTTTGTGCCAAACTTGCAAAAGTGGGTGAGAAACTTCCGTTTGGCGATTCCAACTTTTTATTTACCGCCGTTATCGCGTTTTGTGAAGGTACCTTTGGCAATGCTTTCTCTCTTTGCTTTATTTGAAACCCAATGGTCCAAATGAAAAAGGCTTATTGAACAATTCTTTTTTACCTCGTTATTTTAACTATCTGTTTCTTATCTACCAGTAACACGAACACAAGTTTTGAAGTCTAAAAAAAAATTTACTTCTGTTGTAAATCCTCAGCGATTAAGAAATATTAAAACTTGTGCCATTTCACCCTTTATCTACCGACGGTACTTATAAGTACCACTCACTTTAAAATTACATAGAATAAACATTTTTACGAATACTTTGACGATACTCAGTAGCAATATTCTTTTAAATCCATTCTTCGAAGATATATGGCAACACGGGTTCTACGATGATTATTTTAGCGGGGAGGCGAATAGTTTTACAGCAGAAATTGCTTTTTCAGTTGACGGAGTTTTCAGTGGATTGCGAAGATTGTCATTTTTGTTCCGAAAAAATAGTTAATGTCAAAAAATAAGTTGCTTATTTTTTTTGTATGTTAATGAAGGCCTTAGAAAACCATTTGACTAGGGTCAGGTGGGGGAAAGTGGGTCCATGGGATAAAGTGGGGGTATATTGAAAAACACCTGTTTTCTCTCTTTTTAAATAAATATATTTAGTTATTTCTTTTTTAGAGACATATATTGAGATTATAGTAATTATTTTCATTTTAGTTTTTGAAGTTTTCAACAAATTTGACGTTTATTAATCTTCTTGATTTTTTTTTTCGAATGATTTATTAGTTTAGGCTGCTGATGAACTTTCTTCTAAAATCAATACTAACTGGCAAAAACTATTAATTTTAGAGAAATATTTAAGGAACACATCCACATAAAAAGTTAAGAATAGATTTTATAATTCTATTTACCATGAGTTGTTTTTCTACGTGGAGTAATTTGGGGGTATTGTTAGGCTTAGCTAAGTGTTCTATGATAGGGACATTTTTTACATCTACGTTAACTTTAGCAAATGTCTAAAGCTCCATATTTTATATATATAATAAAAGGACTAAAACAATTAATTTATTTAGTATTTATTCAATAGGTAGTAATTTTAATACTAAAATACATTTTGCAACCATTAGATGTTGGAGTGTTTTCTCCTATGAAAAAAGCTTGGAAGGAGATTTTGAAACATTGCTTTAGAGAAAGCAGATTACAAAATGTCTCTACATCATCATTTCCATTTCTCTTGAAAAAATCGTTTAAAAAATGAAGCCGTAAAATATACAGTGAATGAATTTAAAGGATCAGGACTTTATCCTCAGGCCTTCCAACATCGTATTCTTATTACAGAAAACAACCAAGAGCACATAGTACAAGAAAAGATTCTTCCATAACCATTGTATCATCTGAAGCTCTGTGTCGCTCAACTCACCTTTAAAAGATTTAAAGAAACCAATATAATACAAACTCTCTCTCCCACCCCCACTGTAAAAACAATTTTAACCACTGAGAATTCAAAGAGAAAGCGAAAAAGAGTATAGAGCAAGACTGGTGAGGTTTTAACTAACGAAAAAGTTTTGGAAAGGTTGGCTGCTGAAGGAAGTGACCGTAGAACAAATTCCATCAAGTAAACATAAAGAGAAGGATGTAAAAGATACAGAAAGTTTTAAGTAAAGCAAGAATCATGGGTAGAAAGGTTGAGTACTGGTCAAGAAGTCAATCATCTAAATTCATTGGACAAGTGACAGAAATTAATGAGTTCTATTTCAGAAAACATCTGACCAAGTCGCCATTGGGGGACAATTTTACTTTTCCTGCTATTGATGATGAAGGTTGTGTAGAGTTCAGTAATATATGCTGCATACTACGTGAGCCTAATTTTGATAGCCGTGGTCATTGTTTCTTTAATTAAATAATTTGTAAAAAAGAAAACTTTTGTCCATTTGTACCATTAAATATAATCAAGGCACATTTATTTCAGCGTATTCTTGTTTCAAAAAAAGAATATCTAAATATTTTCATTTAAATGTACACCAATTTTAGAACTACCCCCACTTTCCCCCACCATAGGGTAAACTGGGGGTATCAAAACATGCTCTTTCAAATGATAGCCTGAGAGAAAACAATCTAACAAAATTGAATGGCTATGTTTCATGTTTAATCTATATGAATCCAATGTATATAAAATGCATTTCATTAAAATTAATTTAATAGTTTGATTTTTTAGGGCGTTCTCTGTAAAAAGCTTGATTTTACCCGCCCCTTTCCCTTACCTGACTCTATTTATTTTAAGTGAACAGTGTGTATGATTTATTTTACTGTTGAATATCTTTAATTAATTAATTAGCTCTAACTAATTAAATTTCCCAAAGTTGAGTATTTGGTTTATGTATATCCCTAATATATTCAACGTAGTGATTCAAAAAAAAAATACTGCATGAAAAAAAACTGCAGTAAATCATAATGCGGTAGGTAAAGGGTTAAAGCACCATTTGGTATCGAATAAAATACTTTCTATTTTGACAAATTTGCTTTTCGCAAAGAAATTTAAAATTATGATTTTGGGTTAAATAATACAAAGCTGATTTAGTAATTGAGATTTTCATTTTTTTTTTTTTGGTCTTTTTTTTGATAAAAAGATTTTTTAAAAAATATTCCCAATAGTTTGTTTCTCACCGTCACATTTGGAATCAATACAGGGACTAGTGGTGATGAAATTCTCAAATTTTCCTCGGTCAAGTGACAAGGATGACACCTGAGCTGGTATTTGACTGTCCCACTCTGCAAACAAAATGTTAAGTGATGGAGAGCGATATTAACGTCACCCCATAAAGCAACACGAGCACACCTCAACATATTTAACGTGCATCAGTTTCCTCTGCAAGGTGAGTACTCAGTGTCACCAGAACAGGAATCCGTGACACATCGGCCACGAGTTCGTGACCATAACCACTAGACTACCGTGGCCACAAAATTAATAGCCCTATATATATATATAAGCAAATTTAAAGACACATTTGTCAATCAATAACAATTTAGGGTTCATATGCGAGGACGTCTTAAGACATGGGTCAACTGGACCCGGGCAAAGGGCTTCGGCCACAAAGGGGACCTCTTCTCGTTCTCGAGTCAGCATTAAGATCATGATTAAAATAACTTCAACGATCAAATGTTATTTCCGGTTGTATTCTCCGAAAATCTGGGAATTTCGGACGATATGTCAACTGAACACATGTTAGGTCCGTCGTCCATGGGTAGGTCTAGGCTTACCACCATACACCATCATTACTCATTCAGACAAAAGGCTGCCGTCGGTCACGCCTGTTTGTGAGATTGTAAATCATGCACATTTATTTGTTTCTGGTTATTGTTTGTACGAGTATTCGAGAACGTATGCTATGTACTGTCTACTTTTAAAGGTCATAATTAGGGTCTACGTTTACGTAGGGGCCCAGGGCTGGAAAGTCTTAAAATATCCGACTACGTTCGGAACCGTGATTTTAAAAAAGCGCCTAAATGAATAATTTTCATGATATTTAGTTTCACTTAGATTAGAAAACATGTATAAAAATTGTTTTAAGAGGACACATTTTGACAAAAAAAATTATTTAAATACAATATTTCGGCAAAAAAGGAACTTAGAATAACCTATTTTCAAAATGTTCTCCTTTTGTGAAAAATGCTTCTATTATAATAATATTTTGCTTGTATATAACTCAGACCTCTGTAAAGAGGCTCAACAATGTGATTTTTGAAAAATTCCCATTAGTTTAAGAGTTACAACCCATTGAAATAGTTATCGGCGTTTTTTTTCTTAAACTTTCTCCCCTGTGTTGTCGGAAAACATGGATAAAGCCACTTCTAAATTATATATTTCAAAAATTCTAGTTGAGCCTCTGTACAGAGGTCAGAGCTATATACAGGCAAAATATTATTGTGAAGAAGCATTTTTCACAAAAGGAGAACATTTTGAAAATGGGTCATTCTATGTTCATTTTTTGTCAAAATAGTGTACTTAAATAATTTTTCATTGTAATACTATTCTTAAAACAATTTTATATACATTTTCTAATCTAAGTGACACTAAATATCATAAATATTACCCATTTATACGCTTTTGCAAAATCACGCTTCCGAACGTAGTCAGATACCTTAAGACGTCCCTGTCCCTATGACATTGTATGTGTAATTTCTCCCTTCTGGAGGTAAACAGTTTTTTGCTCTCAACTGAGCCAGTAACGAAAGACGAACGAAGAATCCCTGGCTACAAGATGCCTGATCAGGTGTAAGAGTTCCCAGAAAAATTGGCACGACTCGTGCACACAAATCTCGCAGCAGTAAAAAAGTATGCATTATAGATGGATGCAAAATAATTATTAAAAACTGTTGAAAATTTACAAGCTGCTCTATTTCGTTTTTTTTTATCTGCATACAAAATTGCCTCCCTTTTCATACTTGCGTCATAGTGAATTCGTCTTGATGCTATTACCGATGTCTTTGGTATTTAGGTGATTAAAAGAAAACGCTTAGAAACCAATTTCTTAAATACGAGTCGACCACGATGCTTAGGAAAGACTGAATACTGGAGATAAACTACAGAATGAGATACATTATCGATGCAAGTGGCCAGAATGGATGATTATGTTTTTCCTTTTGAAAAGGGAGGAAACTAAATTTCCCCCTTCCAACAAATGTTTTGCCTTCGATTCTAAGCCGCACCCAATTTTCAGTAGCAAAAATGTGACGGACTCACGCGTTTTTTCATTAACATATCCTTTTGGGTTCTTTGGGGCCAGAATGAATGGAAACTCTTTTCCAACCAACCCAAGAAGTAAAGCGTGAAGGAAAGATGAAAATTAAGAAGCTTTTAAATAACAGAAGTTTAGAGTAAGTGGGGTGGCATTTGGGGAATGTTATGATAGTCCGTATTTCAAGTGTGAAGAGGTTTGGGGAAGTTAAGTGACAGCCAATAGAAGTTACCCGTGACAGACAGCCCTTAGGTCAAGGTGCATACCATAGCACGCCAGTGAACCGCAACTTCTACTAGGATCAGATAGATTCATACTTCGTTGGACCTTAAAGGCAGGAGTGACTATTTAAATATTCGGATCTGTGATCGCATTGGAATTAAGCTTAGGCGAGTTAGTTATTGATAGTGGTCCGGGTTACGTTATTTCGGTATTATATATATTGTGGGTTTAGCCACGGCGTAGATTCTCTCACATATCATATTATTACATTACATTATACATATTATCATATACAGCTTCTAGTTCTTCATTTATTCCTACACCTCTTGCTCACGCTGATAATCTAGGAGAAGGGCACCCGTGGGGGCGCCCTTACAAAAACACTGGAAAAATGGTGCGGCTTAGATTCGAGTAAATACGGTATGTATTGAAATAGAGTTATTTTACATGGGGGTTCATTTTGCCTAATATTTGGTATAAAAAGGAGTCCATTGGCACATTAAGTTTGGAAAACATTGTTTGGAATGATGAGGTATATACATTCCAAATAGTCTTCTGATCAGCTTTGAAACGCGACACGTTATTTTTTTTAAAAAAAAATACATCCAGATAACTAACTTTATACTATTTCAAACAGCCTTTAGGTAATAGTTCTTACTATCCACATTGTACAGCCTTCCTTCAAAATTTGAATAATCCTTTTAAAAATGCGTAGAAAGCCTTTCAAAGTTTTTCTTAAAAGACGTGGTTTGGGAAACTCTTCACAGTCAACCGTACATAGAATAACCTAATTCCTTTCCGATATTCCGAACCATTAAGAACACAGGATGCTTTTTCCTAAATCTTAAACTATTAAAAATCAATCACAAAACTATTGATTTACCGCTTTCTAACCTTTCCCCCGTAATCTCGCCATTAAATTTTACACAGTAATGCATTTATTTTGAAACTCTATAAGAGCACAAAATTAACCCATTCCTATTCAAAGGGAAAGAAAAGACAGATGCGGTTTACAAAAGACCCAGTTTATTTTTGGACTTTCTTTTTTGACGCCAGAATCTTTTAAAGTTCTTCTGCCACAAAAAGATTCGATCCAATCGATCAGCCCTATTTAAAAGGTTTTGCTCCGAATTGATTGGTTTTTCTTTGGGAGGATGGGGAGTTGAACTGGCCAACGGCCATAAGGTATTGGCTGGAGAATTCTTTTGTTTTGCGCCCAAACTTGAAAAAGTGAGTGAGAAAGTTCTGTTTGGCGATTTAAGCCCTTTGTTGTTTGTGTTGCTGCGCTGTATTAAGTGAAGTTCGTTTCGCGATTCTTTGCTCGATTCGGTGCTCAATTGGCCAGATGGAAAAAGAACTCTTATTGGACGCTTCTTTCTTCGGTTTTTCAGCTTTATGTTTCTTATCTTAAAATAGCACGAGTCATGGTATTAGAAATTGAGATTGAAAGGGTTTCGCCCTTTTCTGCGCTTTTTTAAAAAAAATTTATTCCTTTTGTAAATGTCTTTTACGAAGCATAAAATTACGAATGGAATTTCCTTGAGGTGGCATTTATTATTGAATAATATATTTTTTAGTTGATTTTTGCTTCTGATTGTGCCGAATGTTTTAAGATGAGAAATTATTTTGAAACTATAGAAAGACTCCTCCCTCGTTCGATGTAAAGTATCTCCCATGTAATAAGTTTTCTGCAAAAAATTGAAAATGTATATAGAGGTAGAAACTTTTTTTTCCCAATGGGGCTGCGTATTGGTATTTTTTACCTTTGCAGACCTAGTACATTCCCAGTAGCTGGTATCACTTTTTAGTGCGGCACTAAATAGGCGATATCAATAGCCGCAAGTAATTTTGACGCCCAGTTTCCTCCCCAGAGAAAGGTACCTGAGCCTTAATGATACAAAGTTGTAATTAAGAACCTTATTTTGCCTATAGCACCCAAGCCAAACAGACACTCAAGGGATTTTTTTACATGCCGCATCATCACACGACATTGAAGCTGTCGATTTTCTGTATCATGAAAATCCACCGATTTGGGCCGGAGTCGAACCCAGGCCAGCAACAAATCAACCGCGCCACCCAGCCTGTAGAAACTTAGTTTTGTGTTAAAAAAAAAAAAAGAGGTACGTAAGTGTTATATAGTCAATCAATTTTTCCAAATTAAAAAACATCGCCAAATCAAAAAACGTCGCCAAATACTTCCATCGTTTACTAATGAGTGTTTATTAACATCACACTATAAAGCTAAAAGATTACTGGTGACGGACTTCATAGTTTTGAACCATTGTCAAATGAGGAAGATGACACCTGAGATCGCACCGTCTCTCTTAACTTCCACACCACAACAGTGGGAGGTTACATCTATACATACAAAAGAGGAAAGCGACTTATATTCACTCACTTATCCCAAGGCTTCAGAAGTAACTGACTAAAGAGTTGAAATTTGGTAGTGTTGGCACATACAAGGGGCAGTTCCCGTATCCAACCCCCAAACCCTTGATTTTCGGTTATTAATTACAATCCTATGTAAATAGTACGCAAAATTTAATTGTTTGTTATTAATAATTAATTTTATTAAATAATGCTAATAATTTATTCAATATTTAATTTTTTACTGTTTTTTGTTCCCGAAAATCGACAAAATCAAAAGAATATGTTGTGTGGCGTATTGGAGCAGGACACGAGAATGGTGAACTTTCAACCCTCTTGAAACATTTCTGTGTTTACCACTGTTTGGGAGTATGTTCCTTTCATGGAGTATGGATGCACCAAGAATGGGTTTTGCGAAAATCGCCCCCCCCCCCCGCGGGGGGGGGGCGGAGGGGTGATGAGTGTTTTGGTAAATATTCCTTTTTTTAACTGCCACACAAACCCACATACTTAAAATTCGGTAAGCATGTGTTTTTTGTTGAATAGAGATCCGTTAAGAGTAGATTTTACAGCAATTGACTCCTGTGGGGAATTGCGGGGAACTACTGATGCATATAGATAAAAAGAATCCCGTTTTCGAACTTCTAAGCCTACAGTAACGAGATTTAGTATGCACGTTTCTTTTGTTCAGTTTAAAATCCACTAAGTACGGGTCTTATGGAAATTGACTTTTAAACAGGCTATGGATACATAGAAATTTCTGTTTTTGAACTACTGGACTTGAAGTTTGACAAGCATGTTTATTTCGTTGAGCAGAAATGTACTAAAAATGGGTTTTTGGGTGAAAGGGTTACAAACGTGTAAATTATAAACATACTTTAGTTTTTTCAATTCAAGTCCGGTCGCCTTTAAATCAAGAGCTAAGGGTTATAAGAATCTATTTCAATACGAACGAGCGCTTAATGCTAGGACTTAAATATCAATAATTTATTTGTTGTAACGACGGCGCTTTGTTACTACCCACACCCGTTTATTCATGTCTAGTTTGATGGATTAGAGCAGGTGGTTCACTAGTGGCTTTGGGGTAATTGTCTATTGTTTGGCCTCGTGTCCTCAGTGACCGTAGTTATGGAAGTCATAATAGACATAAAAGTTCCCCCACCGTGTGACAATTGACGGGGCCTGTCTGACTGAGGAGACTGATGCCTTGGAGGACTACGAGTGGATGGCTTTTGGCGGCGTGGTGGACAAAGTGTCCAGATGTTCGGACGAATAGTCTGGCGCCGATACATTCAAGAAGGACTAGGGAAAGCGATTGTGAGTTCCACTCTAATAGGACGCTAATGAGTCCAAGGACCGTGTGCAGACTTTAGTGGCCCTGCCAATGAGAAGTGATGAGGGGCGTGTAGTGGACCCGCCCCTGGAGTTTAAAGGGGTCATTTTTTTGGTGGAGATCGGATATCGAGGATCAGATAATGAGATCAGATTCGAGAGGAAAGCGGTTTTTTCCAGGAGTAAGAGGAAAGAGAAGAGGATGAACGCTAGCCAACTACAGAGAAACCTGGGGAATCGTCCTTCGGACAAAGCAGTGAGGTGTAGAGAATGGGAACGAATGATCTCCAATGCCTAAGAGAAACAGAATGCACCAGCTTGACGCAAAGATGCATTTCCATATTGCATTAATATTAATTATTTTGTTGAGAAAATAAAATTTTCTTTTATTTCTACAATTTGTTGTGAGTTCATTATCATGCTACCAGTCTAGATGTTACAGTGTAAATAAACATTATATATTCATGCAGCATCAAAAAATACCTAACGAAGTCGGTGGGTACGGCTAGTGTAAGATAAAAGTGAGGTATTGACTCAAATGCCGTCTTGACCACGGCCCATCTGAGTTGCTCTAGTGAAATATTAATTCATAATAAACTACACGAATCAATTGGCTTCTAATGTTTTACAGTCGGACCTCTATATAACGAAGTCTCTAAATCCCGGGAAAAAGTTCGTTATATGGAAAATTTATTATATAGAAGTTCATCTTTTACTATTTTTTATAAACCACATAAAACAAATTTTAAATTCATACACTATATATTAAAAAAAAGTAATTATTGACACCTTTTTTAAAATGAATATATGTTTATTTTATATATTTTACCCATCAAAAAAGAAAGAAAAACTGCAAGGAAAACAAGAAAAAAGAATGTCGAAGAATACACTATATTTTCAATACTAAGAAAATAATTTTATATCAAAATTTTGGAATTTTCAGATCATTTTCTAATTTAAAGCATACAAGTAATATTAAACATACATTATTTTGTAACTAGAACACGGGGACACGGGACAACTCCACTGAGTGTGAAAGAGGATATCGAAGATGTTTCTCGTGAGCTGGGCAATGGGGGTTAAAGGTTGCACTTCTTGAATGAAACGTCTAGAACTCTATTGCTGTCGGTGCGTTAGGATGTAGCAAAATCAGTTTAAGATTTAGGACCACCATAAAATGTGTTAAAGAGAGAATAACTTGAAATGTTATTTTACGAAGAAAATCGTGAAATTTTCAAGGTTCCAGGAAAAAGTTCGCTATAAAGAAAAATTCGCAATATAGATGTTCGTTATATAGAGGTTCGACTGTATATTCATGCAACATCAAAAAATAGTCGGTGGGTACGGCTAGTGTAAGATAAAAGTGAGGTATTGACTCAAATGCCATATTTGTCATTTAACCACGGCTCAGAAATACGAGGTCCATCTAAGTTGCTCTAGTGCAGAGGTTCCCAAACTTTTTTGCCTCATAGATCCCTTGCCATGTTTTTCGGTATGGGGTAGACCCCTGCTTATCTTATATTGAATTTTTGCAAATTTACCAACTTAAATGTCTTTTTGTTGTTGTTGTTGTTGCTTCTCATCTCCGAGATCAGCAGAGCTAGATCAGGTCCATGAGTCCATTCACCCTGAAGAAGTCCAAAACCAATAGGGGATCTTGAACCAAGTCCTGCCTGGTAAGCCCCAAACAAGATAAAATGTGGCCAGAGGAGGCTTGAGCAGAAGAACACTTAGTGAAAATTTCAAAATGTTTAATGCCATTGACAAAAGTCAACAGCTAGTACTACTGATACTACTTTAAAAGAATTAAATTTATAACTAATGAAGTATAGAGTTAAAAGTTTAAAAAGCATATATGTTAAGTAATTAAATTAAAAGTTAATTAATATATAAAATAACTAAATAAAATAACCAAACAACACATAATTGATTTTAATGGAAGGGATGAATCTGGCGCTATAATAACAAATTTTCAACATTTAGTATCAATCTTGTCAGGTTTAACCTTAAATCACCTCTGTTAGTAGTCTCCAGTTTCTTTTTTTGTTTTGGAGATTGGCAACTGCGCTGAAACTCCTTCTATTAGGAAAAATAATTAAAAACTTCCTCACGATATTCCATAATTCGAGACAAATAACAGGTTTGCCTTTTTAAAGCCAGAATGACTGGCATCCGTTTCTTAACTTTAAAATCTTCATGCGTGCATATCACGATCAGTACCTGTTGTCATGTGACATTTTTTTTTCAATATGACCATATAAATTCATTGCCTACCGTGGTTATTACCATAGTCAAAGCATTCTCAAACCTGGTTTCAAAATCTGAATAAAAGGCAGTTAAATGTTGAACGTAAATTCCGGATCTCCAGTATATTGTACTTCTTTAGTTTAACTCTGGAAAGAAACGCTGAAATGGTTCCTGTTTAAAAAAAAAATTATGCTGTCACCTTGTAAGGGCAAATTAACCTCATTAAATTTAGTAAATAAATCTGCTAAATAAGTAAAATTTGGTTTCCACTTGATTAAATTTTCTTTCAAAATTAAAGTTCCGATCCAGTTTAATGAAAGCCAATATCACATAGACCCCCACTTACACCTCATTGACCCCCAAATTATTTTTTTGCTGACGTGGACCCCTTGCACGTCGTCATAGATCCCTGGGGTCTATGTAGATCACTTTGGGAATCACTGCTCTAGTGAAATACTAATTCACACAATAAACTACACGAATCAAAATGTTTTATATCAAAACAATTTTTTTAGAAAACACTTCTTTATATATATATATATATATATATATATATTTACAGTCCGAAGTATTTTCATGAAAGGGAACACTATGATATTGTTTCAAATAGTCCCACATAAGTGCGATTTTGTGTCGTAATACTTTTCACTGAATGAAACTACTTATAAACTGACGAATAAGCAATTTTACTAGTAACAAGTGACAGACTAAGATAAGATGACGCATTAAAAATCGAAGAAACTGCTAATGTAGAAGTTACTTGAACTCTTGTCACAATCACCATTGTTTTCTGGTAGTTTATAGAAAAAAATACACAAAAGTGATATCACATGAAGCTAATCGACGTGTCTTATCAGTTTGTAGAGACAAAATGTGTCATACCGAAGGGTTCTTACGACACACTGTTTCGATATTTGCATTGCCAAGAGTGTTTTTGTTTCAGTTGTGCTTTAATTGACGTTATCGAAATGGTTGAGTGCATCGTCTCTTGCTGAGAGTTAGAACAGATAAGGCATTCATTCTTTTTTTGTTTGTTTTTTTCTTGATATTATTTTGTAGAAATTTGTCGACAAATTGAGAAATGTAAGGAATGGATCTTTTAAAACGATCTTAGGAAAAGTATACTGCAGGGATTTTCAAACTGTGGGGCACATCCCCTTAGGGGGGTGCGAGAGTAAATTGAAAAGACGAAAACAAAAGATTACTTAACAAAGTTATTAATTTACTAAGATTAAACAAACAAAATATATTCTGACATAATAAAAAACAAAATACACATTTACATTCTGATACAATACACTTATAAATGTATCAGTACTACACAATGCATTTTATAATTAGTTTAACAATAATAAGTTAAGAACAAGTTTACTTATTACCAGTGACCCCATGGGCTCATCATATATAAAATTGAATGCGAAAATTAATATTTATCTTTAGAATTTGTACGGTTTATATATAATCCCTGAACTGCCGATTAAAAGTTAAGCGATTCGCTCCCCAATGCCACCGCTTTCCACGTAGCACGAGTATGTGATGTTTGGAATGAGGGGGAAGAAAAGGAATAAATAAGCAAAATCATCTGAAATAAGTAAATCCTTCGCAAACACTGTCAAGGTGCTTTTATTGCATTCCAAAGTTTTCGGAATAATTTTATGAACAGCAGTACACAGAAAAGACCATACTTCAGAAATAGCATATATATGACCGGGGAAATTAACGCTTTGGCTGAGCGAGACGTTTATGTACGCCGGTGGCACTTAAGAGGTTAAAGTTGTTCTGCAGCTTTAGCGTCAAAGTATAGCATTATTGAATTCAATACATTGTTATTGTAAGGAGGGGGGGGGGGTGATGAAAATTATTATTGAATAATGGGTCACCACTATATAAAGTTTGAGAAGCACTGGTGTACCGTATTCTTACTCCATTGGTTGAAGAATTTTATTTTGTGTTAAGGATTATAAGTTGCAAAATTCTTCAGAATTTAAGTCTAGTTTTGGTTAATGTTTAACAATACACGCCTACCGGAATTTGGAATTTTTTCTTTCCAGATAGAAAATTTCCCAGTATTTGTGTAATATTTTAACCTTATTGCGATAAAGATTGTAACGGGTACCTTTCGGGTTCTACTGATCCTCTTGGGGAAAATATTCTTTAACGGTGATTTTAGTTTAAAAACCACTTTCCGTAGAGATGACTTGATTTTATGCAAATGTAATAGCTATTTAAAAGCCCAGTGGCTGAGTAGTAGTGTATCGCGCTTCTCCGTCACAGGTCCTGGGCAAGGTCAACTCAGCCTTTCATCCGTTCAGTGAGCCGATAAATGAGTACCAAGCTTGCTTGGGTACTGAACACTGGGGATTTCGCGTCAGACTGACCACTTGACCTTACTTACTTACTCCAGAGAATCGAGCTCACCCAAAAGGTTTAGAGCTGCATCCGACCCTCCGAGAAGTTATTTTATTTGCAAATTAAACGAAAAACATGTACAAAAAGGTCCCGAATGAGGGATCCTCCCCCAAAATCCTTGATAACTGGGGGAAGAATACAGCAAAACCACTTGACCGAAACATCTGTGCTCATGCACCTCAGCGCCTAAGGTCACTTAAACTGAGATAGGCACAGAGACCTTGGCCCTCATGGGCTGTTGCGCCCCTGAGTGCAGTTCAGTTAACTGCTATTTAAACCTTTTGGGTATGTGAGGTTAATGGTTAAACGTTAATCTGAAATCTAAGCATAAGAAAAGGTGTATTGCGACTGAGGGGATCCCACGTCCTGAAACAAATATTCGTCGTAGAATCTTCCAGGAGTTGTGGAAGTAAATATCATCGGAGCTGACTGAGGTATCGGGGCTCGAGAAGGATCGTCACAAGGAGCTCCGAATGAAGCTAAGTGATTTTAAACAATTTTATACTTCAAATTAAGTGTTAGGATTTCAGATTATTCCCAGATTTAAGCTATAAAGTTGTATATTCTCATAAAGTGTTAAAGATAGAATAAAAGTAGCTATTTTTAAGATAATGTTTGGTTCTTCCCCGAACTCTCTTAACTCGCGACCTTCAAGCTGCGACTGCAAGCTGCATAGCTGCGTACTCAAAGGTGAGATACTCAAATTCCTCCCACAGATCAAAAGATTTTTAAATTTTAGCACAGTGGTCATAACTCGGTGCTTTCGCCTACCTGCTTCTTAGACCCTTCCTATAAAAGATGCTCTACGTCACAGGTCCGGGGCTGAAATCCCGGGCTGAGCAAGGTTGACTCAGCCTTTCATTCCTTCAGTGGGTCGATAAATGAATACCAAGCTTGCTTGGGAACTAAACACTGGTGCTTTCGCGTCAGGCTGACCACCTGCAAGGAACATCTGCTCATGCATCTCAGCACCCAGGGTCACAAAAACTGAGATGGTCACAGATGGCTTTGGCCTTCTATGGGCTGTTGTACTACTGAGTTTAGTTTATAAAAGAAGTATATGTACGCCACTGAGAAGACTTACATTCTGAGTATTGAATTACACTTCTATTTTGAAAAGGAATCAAAAAATGTTTTCCGTCAATAAAATAATATCCTGTATTTTGTTCTACAATGTTGCAAAGGCAAGTAGACTTCGCTCATTTTGTGCCTCTAAATTCGTCCTTTTGTTTGTTTTTTTCTCATTTAGAAGACTTTTAATCTGTTTTGGGAATTATTCTTTTTTTTCCCAGCAAATATCTGTACATTTCCACAAATCGGGATATGTTAATATGTTAACGAGCTGAAGGGAACTGCATCTTATCTTTTAATATTTAATGTTGTAGATACAATTTAGAGGTGGTAAAAAAAAAGTATAATAGGAGAATTTAAAACTAATGAGCAGGAAATTAAATGTATTTCTTTTAAGGGGGTCACTTCACACAGCATTTTTCCTATCTCCGTAATGTTAAAAATGACCAAGTTTAAGGAACATTTTTTTAAAAATTGGCAGGTTGTACAGTCATGAAGTTTTTTGTGTGTATTCATTGTATTGTTTTTATTATTTTAATGGGAGCATTTTTCAAAATTTTGATTAGTTTTTTTAAAAAAAATTCATATGTGGGGTAACACACGTCAAAATTTTTAAAACGATGAAAATTCTTGTACATTTTAATCCATAAATATTTTTTGAATAATTTTTTTTAACAAAATCTGTCATTAAAATTGTTAACACATGTGCAAAGTTTCAAGGCTATAAAATAAGTAGTTTTTTCAAAAATGTTCCTTTTGTGTTGAAATTTACACCTTTGAGAAATAGAGATTTAAAGTAAAAACTTACCATTAACTAATGAATACCAGAACTATAACTTGGATTGCTGGTGTCATCTGCAAGATCATCTTCTTGTCTACATTTTAATTGCTTGTTTTTAATTCTAGCTTCTTTGGTTCATTGTAAAACTGCCTATTCTGCTTTCCTAATACACGCATAATCTACTTCTTGCAACGCTCGACATTTGTAAAATCCAGGGGTTAAATGTTTAATACATCTAAAACTTTTAATTTGGTAATAAAGCCTTGGTTATATAAATATATAGCTTCATGTACTATAGTTTTTAAAGTTCCCAACTGCACAAATACAGTTTTTTTGAATTATACACCAAATACTATTTCTGCTTTCACTAATATGTTGAGTTTTATCAAGCAAGCATTTAGATAAAATTTCAAGACTAGAGACTTCTAAATACTTTTTTTATGCAATTCCTAATTACAATAGGTAAGTTGTGTTTATGCTTATATGTGTAACCTTTCAGTTTGGACATATTATATATACACCACAAGTCACTTCCCATGGGGCATAAACCGTGTCGTAGATTCAAATCTGTGGAGATTTTATCAAAAATTATAGCCCAAATAGCTTGCCTTATGGCTGACAAGTTTCCCGAGTTGTTTTGAATAGCCAAAACATATTATCTTTAAAATTTGTCTATTTATGCATCTGTCAAGCCATTATGGCATCCTAGAGTTTTTATGTCCTCGAGCTTTTTGCCTTTTAATTTTGATTTTAACACCCTAAGTCATGTCCCCATCATTTTCTCTCTCTCTTTCACACACACACACAACATAACCAACACATTCTAAGTTTTCAATATTGACATATCTTTAAGGTTTAGATTCTAAAACTGCTTTGTATGTTTTAGAGTCCCCATAGAGTCCAAATATTGTGTATATCGTAAATTGTATAAAGTCTGCGAGCGATGGAAGATACAAAAATAAAAGAAGTACACCTCTTCAACTTCCATATTCCCCTACTATTTACAATGTAACTTGCCGAACACTCATCGCTATGTACATTGCTGTTAAAATTGCATGAGCTTTTCCACGACAATATTTCTGTATCAACAATTTTCCCAGTGTCCAAACCAACTGCCGTAACAAAATCATTTATATAAGTATGGCCCCCTTTTTTGCCAGGTACTATCGATAGTCATAGGTAAATTTTGGCATCCATTATTAAACGATATTGTTTCGGCAGCAGCTAATGCCAAAGACAATTTAGTTACTTTCTCTGTCGCGTTATCTAACGTATGCATGGAATCGTAAAACCACTTTAGTGTAGGTGACAAATTCATAACTCCGCAAAATATTTTTGAAACTCTTCTTTTTTAATAGACCTCATAGCATATGAAAGTCTATTGTTCACTTCATATAATTTTGTATCTTTTTTGATTATCTACTGTTTTAGTAAACCTGGTATTCAGAAATGTTTGAATAAAACCACAACAGTCACTACATATTAACAATTTTGTAGCCAAAATTTATGTGAATACCTTGGTTTTTACATTTTATTTATGTTATTAATGTTGTTTCAAAGCACAAGAAAACAGTACAATGTCAGTCATTTCACAGAAATATTCAAATGAATTAAAAAAATAAAAAAACTCTTTATTAAACTTACCTAACTTTGCTTTTAAATCTGAATTATTTTTGTTGAAATTATCTGACTGTTATGCAACGTTTAATTCATCGAAAGTTTGGGTTTTTGTACATTTTTTTTCCAAACTTTCGTTTTTTAAACGTTTTATTACTTAACCGAGTTTTAAAAACGTTTTTTAAACATTTTATCATTGTTGGTTTTAATGGAAAACACTTTTCCACACGATAGCAGAAATTCGTTGTATTTAATGAGGTAAAAATATAGCATGCGGTTATTAAAAAGTAAACAAACATCTACAACTATTCACTTCACTTCTTTCCTGAATAAGTTGATGATCAAAATAAATTCTTTTAATCAATTTAAGCTATTTGAAAAGGCTGAAAAGTAGCATGTGTCTTTTGTTTTGATTTGAGGGGGGCGTGGCGATCCGCTGTTTTGGGGTTTGACAGGTGTAAACTTTTTTAAAAAAAATATTAAAAATATTTCTAATTCAGTTAGAACCAAAATTTAAATTGCATTAGAAAGAAAAAGAGTGGTATTTTATTTTTCAATCAAAATTGAAAAATCGATTTTTTCCCGGATTTTCGTGAAGTGATCCCCTTTTAAGGATAGATATGATATGGATTAAATTTGGGATAAGTTGTATATCAATCATATAACTATTTTTAGTCAATAAATGAATTTTATTTTGACTCGATTTTATTGCCACTTCTCGTTAAAATGATTAGTTTCTTTTTCTTCCAATAGATACTTTTTTTGGAACATTATTCAAGCAGGGGCGTAACGGAGAATGTTAGTGCCTCTGTGAAAAGTCAGGTTTTCGGCCCCCTAGAATTATGAGACCCTCCACGATGTGTTGGCTGCGGGGGTGTACGTTACACCACTGCATTCAAAACGAGTTTGTAAATTAATCATATGAAAAAAAAGGAGCTATTTAGTTTTTATTTTAATTCCCATTAAGTGGGAACGATTGTTTCTCAAATTCTTTGGACTAGAATTAGTTAATATAATACCTAAAAAAACAAAAAAAAACCCAAGATGTATTAATTTTTAAAGTAATATTATGTGTATTTTTTTTTAATGTTTTAAAGTTTTGAAAGATACAGAATGCTGAATATTTGTAGCTCTCATACAAAAACTTATATTAATATTAAGATATTTTTCCGTATAAAAAATTATTTTCCAGTTTTTAACTTTTTTTTTTTTTTTTTTTTTACATTATATTACAGTGTGACGTCTCTCGCGTCTTTCTATTAACATAACTTCTATATTCTTTGACGGCCACGATTAATGGCAAAACTTTTCCAACCCAATACCAAGAAGATAAACAAAGATATTATGCAAATGAGATTTACTATAAAAGGATAGAAGCTTTGATGATAGGATATAGCGTGGCAAACCTAGATATATCGTGGCAAGCTTAGATTTAGCGCGGCAGGCTCAGAGATAGTAGTGTGGAATCATTCTGATCGATAGCGTGACAAAGGTTAGTGTGAAATCTTACAGAGCAAGAGTTAGCGGTCTGATAGCTTTAGAAGGAATAGAAATCCTATATAAAGAAGTTGGAATCTTCATATATAAAGCGAAAGATATATATCTCTTTAGGTAAAGGAACCAGAACTGAAAAAGGTAATATTGGATATAAGTAATTAAATGAATAAGATTATTAATGATAATTGAGATAAAGAATCTAGTTGCGTAATCTGACTTGAATACGTGATTTAATTTGGGCTTGACTCTCACTTTAATTAAAATTGTCAAATTAGAATTTAAGTAATATAAGTTAATCTTAATAAAAGTTGTATTAAGAATTATTATGTCTCATCATTTTGATAATCCCACACCTCTAGCTTACGCGGAACCGGCACGACATGGTCATCACAGGATGGCTATGTCGCAACAGTTATAACGATATAAATTGACAACCCTTAAACTATTGATTTTTCTTTTAAATATCACGACTCTTTCGCATAATTTCAAGCTAGAACAATAAGAGTTTGTAAGATTTTGATGTTATTTTTCATTGATTTAAAAAATTATTTTTGAAATTTATATACGCGAATAAAAAAATTACATGATACATTTTATGGAATCGCATCAACGAAATAATTAAAGCCCTATATTTACTCCGAAGATTAAATACCTTAGTCATAGTGATTTTTTTTTATTTTTCCTTTCCAAATTTTGGAAATGAGTGTTAATTCAACGGTTCTTATTAACTTTTTTTTCACAGGAATAAGTTTTCAGTTAACTGTTTATGTTTCATCACGTTGAAAACTAAACCTTGAATAAATATGACATCAAAAAAAGAATCTTAAAGCATAATTAACGATTTTTCTCACAATTTTTTTAAATACTTTAATCCACGCACATTGAACTCAAGATTAAAGTTTGGACACTTAAGGGAAGAAAATTTAATCTCGACACGTCACATGATTTCAAAAAAGATACCTCATAAAAAAACAAGCATTTGCAATTGGCTAATTATTACATCAAATAATGCATAACTTAGTTGCTCTTTTTTATGCAGAAATATTACAAAAAAAAAAAAAAAAGCTTAAATTTGTTTTAAAAGTACATAGCATATCTTAATTTTACTCGCCTAATTTGAGTCCTGTATCTGTTGCGAGAACTTTCTAAATGGAAGTGTAATTAAAACCAAACGATTCGGAGACACAAAAAATTGTATTCTTAAAACTAAAAATACCCAGAATTAGTGATAATTTCTGACATGAGATTAAGAGTCTTAATAATAAAAAAATAATCGATGTTATTGAACAATAAAAACCAAAAGCATGCGTTCTCTCACAAACAAGGAAATACTTTTGCGAAAAATAAAATTTTATATTACTCACACGCTTAAAATTCCAAAATCGAATTTTAGAATTTCATTTGTGACGGATCTATTCGCGATCCTTCCACTAATCCTCTTGGGAAATCTTTGGGCTATCAATTCGCGTTATTCACAATTAACCCTTCGGAAGAAGAAAATCGTGATATGTAAATTAAGTTACTATACATAGTCGAAGTTTTCTAGCTAGAATAGAGAGTAGGAGAGGAGATAAACCCGAATCAGGTGAGATTGTTACTGACAGGTATCATATTCGAACTCCTGTAATTAAAGACTTATTAGGAGCTTTAAAGTGACGATTGTTCACTACGATCAAATAGATGTTAGATTAAATTGGATGAGAGATTAGATATTATATAAAGTAAGGATCAAGTTTGATAGCCTCCTAATCTTTCGTGTATTATCGTCGTTGTTCCACTTTCGTGGTTAGCATCGAGACATTTTCTTACTGTCATTAATTGAATTTATGTCGTTTTATTGTGTGACAAATAAATAGATCGATTGGATCATGGCGAATGTTTCTTCTCTACCTCCCACACATCTAGGTACACAAGAGAGAGGTGATAACCTCTCACACATTTTCAAAATATTTATTCTTGGACATTTTTACTAATGGGAAACAAATTTAGAAGTTTTTGAAGACATATGTTTATGTTTTTAGGGCAGTGACTCTCAACCACTGCGCCACAGCACTTTTGTGTGCCGCCATTTTTTTTTACAATTAATAATTATACTGTAAGAAAAAATTTAAAAAAAAAGTCAAGATAGGAATCATTTGGCCGTTTTAAAGAAATAAACTATTCATAAGATTATTATTGATCATTTGACAGCACTAGATGAGAAAGTTATTCATTACTTCGCAAATTTAGATATAAAAATTCTTGATTGGGTTCATAACCCATTCGTGATAATCTGTATACGAAGATGAGCTGGAAAGTAAGTTTCCCCTGTTGACTGTGGTCAGAGTTGTGTATGAAAGTCAAAACATAGAATGAGACATTTGTCATATCGCTTGATAAGCTTCAAAAAGCTCTCTTGGAAAAACTCAGGGCTTTGAATACGGAAGAAGCGTTTGACGGCTTGTTTGACTTCAGTATTGCTTTCAAAACGTCTTCCGGTGAAATGTTGGTCCCACGATTCATCCCTCGTCACAATCCCTGAAACATAAATTCATTGACCTCCTCATGGTACAGCACGAGATGTTCCAGAATGACCGCCATGCGTTGTTCCATGTGTGTCGGGGTCAGTGGTCAGGGACAATATTGTGCTGACACTTTCCTGTATCCAAGAATGTCGTTGATGATCTGTTGAGGAAGGTGGATGACATGATTCAAGCAAACCGGCGTATCAACATCAATGGAGTAGTGGAAGAACTTGAAATCGGACAGGATTGAGCTCAAAAGAGGCAAAGCCCTGAAATTTTCCTGGACGACTTTTTGAAGCTTACCAAGCGGTATGACAAATGACTTAAATGTACTTGGTACGTATGTGAAAAAATAAAGAGCTATGTCTTATTTTTAATGTCTCATTCTATGTTTTGACTTTCATACACAATTCTGACAACAGTCGACGGGGGAAACTTACTTTCTAACTCACTCTCGTATGAATTAACTTTGAATGCAGAGGAAGAACTAATTTCGCTCTGTAATAAACGAGATTTAATTTCAGGACATTCGGAAGATCCAAACCTGACAAGGGGTCTATGAGACATAAAAGTTTGGGAGCCTCTGGTGTAAATAATTTCAAAGTAAAATCTACAATTTTATTCTTTTCGTTGTAACTTGAAGTACCGTATAAATGCATGTACCGATGCCACCAAATACCCACCGGGTACACACGGAGTACGTGCTCGTTAAATCAGAGGGTCCGAAAGTCTTGAGGGCGGTCTCAGCTGAAATCACGAGTGCAAGGGGCTGGAGAATATTTTCCTCCCCTCCATTTCCATGCCTAAATTGTGGAGGGGGAGATCGGTGGTGTCACCATCTATCGTAAAGAAGTCAAACCTGTCTCACAGGCTCTGGCAACATTCATTCCTTCCCTTCGGGAATTTCACCAAACTAAATCGTACTGTCACTTGTATGGTGCTCAAGGCTAAGAACAACGACAGGCGTACATCCAGCCCCTTGCCACGATGGATTTCGTGAGCCTTGATCTGACTCCGTCAGACAAGCGGAATTAGAAACAACAACAACAACAAAACTTCCATTTCTAAGAGTGGGCCCTGAAGGAATTTTGCTACAGGGCCCACTCACTACGCCACTGACGATTATATAACTCTACAACGTATTTCGAATAAACTATTAGTAAATATTTACTATCTGCAATAGTTGGTGATTTTGGGAGAAAACCAAAACCCACTCGGAAAAAACAATCCATCCGCGTAGTTTCCAAATACAATCGCATTCTTATCTTTTCATTCAGAATAACACTTCTACGTAAAGCAATATCAGTTACCGAATCAAATGACACATCGTTCCACTAAAGTACAGAAGGAGAAAAAAACATACCTCGAAAAAATCTTTTTTTTTCCAGTTAAAATGCGTTATCAGGAACAATTGTTTGAGTTGTTATCTACAAGAGATCACTTGATGACTTTTTTTTTTTATCTATAAATGCTACTTTGTTGACTAACTCTTAATCGGTCACGCCATATAATAAAAGAAATACTCATATGATTAGAAATGTTTGTTGGGATTCAACAATGCAGAGAACATCATCTCTGATATCAGATTTCGTAATCAATTGTTTGTACTTAAAAATTGTGTTTCGAAATTGAGTTTATTAGGCTGGCCGACAATTTTATACCATCAGTCGGTTCCAGAACTGAATGCACTTGCGAGGATTCGGTCAAAAGCGATGGAAGACATAAAAGTACGTTTTGAACTTCAAAAATGTCGCCAAACCTGACTTGGCGGGAAAATGACTATATATATCATAATATTTAATTATTTTTTTTTCATTTATGATTCCATATAATTAAACAAATGTCTTGAGAACCGAGAACTAAAGGTAATGTAAACTAGAAATATGAATCGAAATATTTATTGGTAACCAATAATTAATAATTTATTTATAAATAATTCGTTAAAATAAATTCTTTTTGTTTTTGTTAATATACCAGGTGACGCAAAAGTCCGTTAACATTTAAAAATTCGATAATTCATTTAATAATGTAGGGAGATAGTTAAAAACACTCACGCTTGAAATGACATGGGGTTTAATTAAAACCAAACAATTGCAAAAAATTGCCAACAATATAACAAAAGCTATAATTAACATACCGTAAAATCCGGCGTATAACGCACACCTATACTTTCAAGCTGCACTTTTTAATTTTTAAGTATATTCGCCGTATAACGCGCACCCCCTTTTTTAGAAATATATTCTTATGTTTTGAAGTCATTTATTCGAGGTATTACCGCAAACCTTTGTGAAAAAATAATATATTTCTAGAACTACAACCCTTTAAGTTCATAAGAGGAATGTCATTTCTTTTAAATAAACAGTATTTCGATATACATAGAATAATAATCAGTTTTATAGGCTCATCTCTTTTTTATTTTTTTATTTTTAAAGCTGTCATTTTTATACCCAGCGTATAAAACGCACCCGTGAATTTTGATCTTAATTTTTGTGTTAAAAGTGCGCGTTATACGCCGGATTTTGTGGTAATTGCTTAGCAATAAACGCTCTTTATAATAAATGTTCAGCATGTCGGCCGTCATTCATCAACGATACCTGTCGTCGAGGGACAATATTGAGAGAACTGCACTATACAACATATCTGTAGGTATGACCAAAAATTGTCGTCTGATGTTGTCTGTTAGCATCTCTAATGAGGTGTAATGATCGTGGTAACCTTGAAACTTCAAATAACCCCACAAACAATAATCACATGGATTGAGGTCTGGGGACCTGGGAGGCCAACCATGAACGAAGTAGTCTCAAGACGCGATTATCACCAAACGATGCGAGCAAGAGACCTTTCACACTCTTCATTTGGCGATAAGATCGTAAAAAACTGCAGTAATAGAAATTCTCCATTCTAATAGTACAGCTCTACTAACAATGCCTCTACTGGAAAGATCACCATGCCGTAACCGCTAGTGTATCTGTTTCCTCTCTGACTACAGATCATTTTATACGCGATTTGCATGCGGTGTCACTGACGTTTTGCTGTCCATCTGTATTAGCCATTTTGGCACGTTTTTTGGTTCCACTAAGACCCCGTGTCATTTCGAGCATGTTTGTCAATTTTTTGCCTCTCTACCTCAGTGGCGTAGCAAGTCCTGAGTGGGCCCTGTAACAAAATTTCTTCGGGGCCCCCTTTTGGAAATGGGGACTTTGTTGTTGTTAATGTTTCCGATGCCACCTGTCTGACGTAGTCAGATCGAGGCCCACGAAATTCATCGTGGCAAGGGGCTAGAGGTACGCCTGTCGTTGGCCTTAGCCTTGAGCAGCATACAGGTGATAGTACGGTTTAGCTCGGTAAAATTCCCGAAGGGACGATAGATCTTTACGATAGATGGCGACACCACCTGTCTCCACCTCCACAATCTAGGCATGGAACTGAAGGGGAGGGAAGTATTCTCCTGTCCCCTGCACTCGTAAATTCAACCCACAAGACTTTCGGACCCACTGATTTAACGAGCACGTACTCCGTGTGTACTCGGAGGGTATTTGGTGGCATCGGGCATCGAACCCAGGAGCTCTAACCACTAGGCTACCCACGGCCCCTAAAGTTTTGTATAAGTGGGACTATTTATAACATTTCACAGTTTTGTATTTACACATGTCGGAGCCCCTGTTATTTAGGGGCCCCGTATCATTGATACGGCAGATTTGGCGGTAACTACGCCCATGCTCTACCTACATTATTCCGTGAATTATTGAATTTTCAAATGTTAATAGACTCTGGGATCACCTGGAATATACTACTAGCCGTTACCCACGCACTTCGCGGAGTATTTCATGATATTGTAAGACTACATATTCGTTTTTTAGATTATTGTTATCTAAACCCTAAGCCTTCGATTGTACTGAAAAATATTTTTATAGACCTTACCCCTTGATTTAAAAAGGATACGACTTGAATTTCTAAAACAGAAGTATACATATTATTTGCACCCCTGTAGCATTCCTCCCCTCATGATCATTTTCCCCAAAAAACGCCATTTTTAGTGAAACTCTTCACAACAAGAGAATCATGCTTATCGAGTTCCAAGTCTGTAAGTCTAATTGCTCAAAAACTGGAATTTCTTGTTGTATAACGCTCCTGTGTGTAATGCCTACAAACTCTCTTGGGTGTCGATTTCAGCAGATCCGTCTTTAGCGGAATTTTACTTAAAAGAAATATGTTTGCCAAATTTAAATTCTAAATTTAATAGAATAAACGGGAAATTTTGTCTGTATGTAATGCCTCTGCAACCCCTCTCGGGAGTCGATTTCAATAAAACTTATTTTTCGTGGATCTGAATTCAATAGAAGAAAAATGTCTACCAAATTTTAATTTCCTAAGTCTAAAATTTCAGAAACAGATTTTAAAAAAAAATCTTTAAAGCCTTTACACCCCTCCCCCATTGGGAGTCGATTTCCGCAAGACTTTTGTTCTTAGCGGATCTCTACTCAATAAAAGAAACATATTTGACACATTTCATGTCTGTGGGTATAATAATTCAAAAAATGGAATTTTTGTCCATAAAAAGCCCCCGGAACTCCACTTGGGAGTCGATTTTCGCAATAATCCGCCCTTAGCTGATCTCTACTTAACAAAAGGAATATGTCTGCTAAATTTCAAGATTGTAGGTATAAATGAAGCCCAGTGGCTCAGTGGTAGCCTATCGCGTTTCCACACCACAGGTCCGGGGTTCAAATCCCGGGATGGGCAAGGTTGACTCAGCCTTTAATCCCTTTAGGGGGTCGATAATTGAATACCAAATTTGCTAGGGAACTAAACACTGGGGATTTCGCGTCAGAGTGACCTCCAGACCGGAACATCTGCTCATGCACCTTAGTCTCCAAGGTCACGTATGCTGAGATGAGCACAGTAGGCCTTGGCCCTCATGGGCTGTTGCGCCACTGAGTTTAGTTTAGTGTAAGTCTAAATAATTCGGAGATTTCGTGATGTGAGTGCATTTCTCCTATATATATATATATATATAGATAGATAGATAGGCAGATAAGATAAATTCGAAATCTTATTTATGAATTTTTTATTACTAGTCAAATTGTGCTCAGTTTTATTTTATGTTATCTACCTCGAACTATCACAACTCTAAGACTACACGAATCGGAATTATATTGCCAAATTTGGGATGAAATGAAAGTGGTAACTATTCACCAGTTCCCTAAAAATCTTCTGATCTGACTCGAATCTAAGTGACTTGAACGTATATATTGGGCTCTTTCTATCGTTTAGGACGCAGTTTGTATCGATCGCAGACGAACTCTGCAATAAAGTCTCTAACCGACTTTAACCGGATATTACTACCCTACTAAACTAAAAGCAGCCATTTGTGTTAGATTTGTACAGAATTGGGAAAAAAAAAGATTTCGGTAAATGTTATATTTTTTGCTGCTCTAAGCATTTAGGGGGTGCCATTTCCGATTTCATGGAAGCTCTTACCACTTTAGTACGAAATTTCAACGACTATTTTTTAAATTTTTTTCGTGAAAAAAAAAAGACTTCTTTCAGGGGAAAAAAAATAAAAGGAAATTCTGTAACGAAGGGGAAAAAAATAAATTGTTAAGTTATAAAGATGACATTTTTTTCCTTCTACACTTTTAAGATATCGTTACGCAGATAATTTTCGTTCATATGTATTTTCGTCTCGAAATAACTCTTTTATCGTTCGGTCAATGTGTTAATCAAAGAGTTAAGAATTAAGAGAAATAAAAGGAAGACATAATAGCTAAATAATTTGACGGCTTAAAATTCATTTCTGTGGAAAGTCTGGGGATTCAATTCTGCAGGAAAATGTACCTTCTGTAATAAATAAAGATGAGACGTATAAATTAAAAATTCTAATGATACTTCAACGATAAATTATTTCAAAGGAATGTAGTCGTGATTGTTTAAAGTTACCGCTATTTAAGGATTTGCATATGAATGTTCCTCTTAGCAAATTCTTGCATTTTATTTCTATTAAAGTCGTTTTGAAACTACGTAAGGGATATTTGGCGACGGACCTCGTAGTTTGAACCTCGTTCCTGATGAGAGCCTTAAGTATTCTTTATGATAGAGTACAGAAAAATAATTATATACATTATTTTAACACAGTATGAAATCGTTAGAATGGACAAAAATTTGAATGGGTATACAGTTTTGAAATTAAAAAAAAAAGAGAATAACAATAAAATGAAAAAAATAAGGGAGGAATAAAGCCGCTTTCACACGAGGCAACTTTGTTCCAGTCAACTAGTTTTCTGTCTCCACTCCTATAATATGAAGAGGGAAGAGACTTG
>BMAV01004638.1:15364-30032 GCA_019973955.1 Trichonephila inaurata madagascariensis | reverse complement strand
GTAAAAAATGCTTCTATTGTATTAATATTTTGCCTGTATATAGCTCAAACCTCTGTACAGAGGTTCAACTATGATTTTTGAAAAATTCACATTATTTTCAGAGTTACAGCCATTTGAAATAATTATCGGCGTATTTTCTTAAAATTTCTCCCTTCTGTTTTCGTAAAACATGGATAAACCGACTTCCGAGTTATGCATTTCAAAAATTCTAGTTGAGCCTCTGTACAGAGGTCTGAGCTATATGCAGGCAAAATATTAATATTATTAATATTAATAGAAGCATTTTTTACAAAAGGAGAACATTTGGAAAATAGGTTATTCTAAGTTAATTTTTTGCCAAAATATTGTATTTAAATAATTTTTTTTGTGAAAATGTCCTTAAAACAATTTTATACATGTATTCTAATCTAAGTGACACTAAATATCATAAATATTATTCATTTACACGCTTTTGCAAAATAACGGTTCCGAACGTAGTCGGATACCTTAATAAATACAATTTTTGCCCTATTGCTAATAATACTTTTCTTTCTAACTTTTCTTCCAGGATATACATAGAATCCCCGTACTGACTTTTTTTTTCTAAAAATTCGTTTTGGTTCAACGATATCATTCATTTTTTTACCATTAGAAGAGGAAAAAAAATGACTTTATATTGCTGACTTCTGATTAGATTCTGCTTTTAATGCCTTTAACCAGTTAACTGAGATTGACGAGTAACCTCGTCGAGGAGAAGTAGCAGGATTTTGTGTATTGACGAGTATAGTCGTCATGAGTAAAAAGTAGTGACCGTTGGTTATTTAAATTGCAATTTTTGAGAAAAACAAAACATATTCTCAAATTTTAAGACGTTTAGAATATTTCGAGGCCAGGGCAGATAAAAACAAATGAATAAAAAATATGATAAATTTAAGATGAACTCATGGGTCCCCCGTATGCACCGGCTGAAACAGCGTATAAGTTCGCATAACGAATTCATTTATGTGCGATGATAAGTAGATTTATAATAGGGTTCCTTCAGATATATGGTCAGCCACGGGACAAATGCGTGAAGCTGTCCAGGGGCTGAGTCCATTGATAGCTGTTGGCCCAAATTTACCTAGCTTTCGAGTGGTGTAAATGACAATTGTTTGACATGTTGACATTAGAGTAATGGCCCCATGCCGTGCTGCCTGAAGATTAGATATTGTATTGGGGTGGGAAAGGCAAGGATGTTTTCCATTAAGAAGACTGTGATCAACTGTACAGCTCCTCTCCAGAACTTCCTCAGTGACAAGACAGGTAGAAAATATTCTGTCAGTAAACAAGGTGTGACGGGGCTTTATCGCGCCTTCTAAACTAATCCTCTTGGGGAATCTTTGGGGCCAGAATGGCATTTCAATCCAACCTTCTCAAGAAGAAAACGCGATATGCAGATTAGTGAATGATTATATATATTGGAGCTTTTGCGTTCGCGAATAAGTCGGCTGGAGGCCGGATGGTCATATGAAAGAGATATAGAAGTAGGCTAGAAGCCGGAAAGTTGAATAGAAGCTGGATCAAGTTGGGTAATAATATATATAGAAGATTATTATTAAAAGAATTAATACAAGAGGAAGACACATAAAGCTTTGTTGCTGATCGCCGTGTGATATCGGTAAGAGATTGATTATTAAATTTTAATTATAGAAGGGATTCTAGCTTGTTAAGGAATCAGTTATAGATAAAGAATCGGAGGTTAATTTATCACAAAGATAGTAAGATTTCAAGCGCTAATTTAACTTAGTATTAATAATTACTGCGTATCATTCCTGATCTGATTTTTCTGGTAAGACTTGTGTTGCATTGATTAATATATATTGAGATAATAATAAACTAGATTTATTATGGAAGGTTCGAGTGGTCAATCATTTATCTCTACAAATCTAGGTCGCGGGGATGAAGAGATGATACCCCCGGGCAGGGGGGGGGGGGTATCACAAAGGAAGCAAATCAGTGAGGGAATTTTGACAGTCACTAAAATTCATTGATATCCATAAAAACGTACGGTCTGTTGTGTTTTTCGAGCAATATGTATAAAATATATATTTATGTTATCCAAATAAATAAGTATTAATAATAAAAGTGGCAATTTTGTAAAATAAACCCATCTTTTTAATCCAATATATTAACAGCTGAATTTACTCTGTGATTGACGAGTATGCTCGTCATTGCTCGATTTCCGTGACACACATGATTGCACGCTCTCAAGTTGAGTTGAGTTGAGTTGAGTTTGGTGTTTTATGGCGCAAGAGCCAGTTTTGGCTATACTGCGCCAAACATTCATAGGTCTGTAGTCTGGACGGGAAAAGAAAAAAAAGAAGAAATTGGATGACAAGATGGAGGGTCGAAAAAAGAGAAGGATCACTGGGGTACCCCGGGGTCGTGACACCCTGCGTGCTCTCAAACTGGAGCGCCACAGTTAATTGAATAAGCCTTAAATATTTTGATGTAACTAAATGCATACGACACCTTTCATACACACAAAAAAAATTACCTAGTTGTCTTTGGTAACGCTTTGAAATGATAACGTACTTCCACGTGTGCACAGAGTAAAATCTCTTACAAGATTTTAGGAAGCTCGAAGATTCAATGTCGAGGCCACAACTACTAAGTTGTAAATAAAACTCGTGCCTAACGCTAAAAGGAGTGCCCACCACTCCCCTTATCGCCATTAAGCAACATGGAATTTCCTGTGAGCGTGCCAGAAAATCTCACGCAACCAATGAATTTAATGGAAAAGTACGAAAGATAATTGCTTTTTTCCCCCATGTACGAGTCTATTTCAGAGCTGGGAAACAAATATATCCTGATAATAGGTCGCAGAATAGAAAACCCTTTCTTTAAAAAAAAATGTACTTTGTTTAACCAAATAATGCTATGAATGGACTTCTAATTTTAGAATCAATCGATTTCAATCAACTCAAGAGGCGGTGATGTCATTCATACAAGGGAATTGATAGATGTTCAATAGGTTTTTTAAAAAATAACTTTCTACACAGGAAGTAAAATAGATCTCAAATGTTGCAATGCACAGCATTCTAATGCGATTCGAACTTTTAATGTGAATCTTTTTACTATTGTATTTCCGTTTTCTTTTCAATTGCGTTTGTATTCAGTAAAGCAGGACGTTTTAACGAACTGAGTTTGTCATGTAGCAAAAAATATCTCTCTATCAAGTCATGCCAAAAGTATTTAAAACTAGCTTAACTTTTGATTATAACTGGAGGGAAAAGTTTACCGGCGGAGAATAAAATAACAGAATATTAGGCCTGTTTCACAGGAGGAAAATTTGTGCCAGTCAACGTTCCGTGTCACCTTTCCTCTAGTGTGAAAAGGGGGGCGAACTCCTTTAACACGCGAACACCATGTTGACTGAAAAGAGAAGCTCACAATGATTAATTCCGAAGATATAAAAAAGTGTATCCATTTTCAATACACAAATAGCCGCATGTGAAGAGCGTAGCTTCCACTATATCCTTTAACAAGTGGAGAGGAAAACGTGGTTTTCAAGAGCTTAAGGTATCCGACTACGTTCGGAGCCGTGATTTTAAATGATTTTTAGTGTCACTTAGATTAGAATGCATATATAAAATTGTTTTAAGGACATTTTGACAAAAAAAAATATTTAAATACAATATTTTGGCAAAAAATTAACTTAGAATAACTTTTTTTCAAACTGTTCTCCTTTTATAAAAAATGCTTCTAAAATAATAATATTTTTGTGTGTGTGTGTATGTGTGTGTGTGCTTATATAAAGTAAAGACTTCTCTAGAGAATCTAAACTATTTTTTTTTGTTGAAAAATTCACATTATTTTCAGAGTTACAACCCATTGAAATAATTATCGGCGTTTTTTGCTTAAAATTTCTCCCATCTGTTGTCGTAAAACATGGATAAACCCACTTCCAAGTTATATATTTCAAAAATTCTAGTAGAGCCTCTGTACAGAGGTCTGAGCTATATATACAGGCAAAATATTATTATAATAGAAGCATTTTTCACAAAAGGAGAATATTTGGAAAATGGGTCATTCTATGTTTATTTTTTGTCAAAATAGTGTACTTAAATAATTTTTTATTGAAATACTAGTCTTAAAACAACTTTATATACATTTTCTAATCTAAGTGACACTAAATATCATACATATTATCCATTTATACGCTTTTGCAAAATCACGGTTCCGAACATAGTCGGATACCTTAACAGCAAGCAATGCCAATCGACCACGTATGAAGGAACCCAGGTGATTTCTAATCAAATCTAGTTCCCAATTGTCTGCTTTTATTATGTTCGACACATGTTAACTCGTGTGAAAAGGTCCTTAGAGTTTAGTTTATGTATTTATTCCTAGGACTGATGTGATGAAAAACAAAGAAAATGAAGTACCATCCGAAGCATCGTCTTCGCAGTTAGATGATTATTCAAATTTGGGCTTGTATACTCTCCTACAAACATTACATTCTAGTATAATGTTTGCAATGACAAACTTACTCAGTACACCATGGTGTTAGGTAAAGTCAACTGGTCAACTTACTGAGATTAACTTTATGGTAAATTAATACGGAGTGTCTTTGTTCAAGTGTGGTGTCAATGTACTACTAGCAGAAGTAGTAAAATACAGATGTTGTCTTTCTTATAACATAACATCAGCATTACACATTAACAAAAATTGTTTAATTTATGGAGCTGATTAACACTGATAAATTTTCAACTTGGAAGCTCTCCTGTACAATATTATACAAAAGTCTATGTGCGATTCATTAGAATTATAACTGTATAAAATTTATGTGGTCACAAGTGATTATTCTGCAGTAGAGTAAATTCACAAGACTAAAGAAGAACTTCTTAAAGGATTGTATTAACTGTGTTTTCTCTCACAATATAATATGGTTATACTCAAAAGCAGGGGGTTAACACCACGTCACAAGTCGTTCTCTCTCTTCTAACCTTTTTCATTCATTCTACCCCCCTCCCCTTTGGTCACTGACCTTGAATTTCCTGTGGTAGAGAGATTGCGTATTGGAAACCTCCGCTTTGGAAAGAGAAGATCTTTTGAAGAGAAAAGGCACTTTCATACGAGTCAACTTGTGCCGCACCTAACAGAAGGAGCTGATAGTCGGGAGCTAGTTTTGAATAGAAATCACCCGAGTCTCTTCACATGTGGTCAACTGACCCTTCCTGCTGTGCCACTCATTCAAGGACTCGATAACCACGTTCTCCTCACCCCACGAGTTCATTCAACTAAAAGGATACTGAGGAAACTACAGTCTTCACACGTGGATATTTGTGTATCAGTAGAGTAATGGAAATATTAGGGATCCCCCTTCAAAGGTTTTGGGTCCCATGCCGGATCTTACAAAGGGTTACAAAAGCACAACATAAAATAGGCCTTGGAGCCCCTAGAATCCTGGACTCTCGTGATACGGAGGTGTTACGCCAATGTTGTGCATTGAAAGCGGAGAAAGCTTTTTATCGCTTCTTCATTGAAACGATGAGTCCGACACCCCTTTTCAGTCAACTTTGTGTCCACGTGTGAAAGGAGTTATCTCTTCTCTTCTCAATAGAGGTGTGACGACTGGATGCGTGTGAAACCGGACAAGGAGCACACTCCTACTTGTTATGACGTTACAGTAATTGCTCTTCGGAATCGGATAAGATTATTTGGTTAATAAGTAAAAAAAAAAAAAATAAAGTAATGGGTAAAAAAAAATTATTTTTTCTAAATTTTTAGATTTTAATTTAAAAATTACATTGTATACTCCAGAAGGCCAAATGAGGCCTTAAGCCTGCCTTTTACCTGTTCCTCATTTAGTCTGACAACAACAACGAAAATGAATAACGGAAACAAATTTACCAACTCGCACACTAGACCAGGGGCGTCCAACTTGCGGCTCGTGGGCCGCATGCGGAACAGAACGAATATTTTTGCGGTCCGGCCAGTACATTGGCCCACAAAATTATACAATAAAATATCAAAATTTCTCCCGAAATAGGAAAGATACTAATAGAGAAGACATGTCAAGAGTCAGGATGTAAACATTAAATTTTTGTGTTCCTTTATTTAGGTTCATTATAGTCGCCCATCCGATATAGTGGTTAGCGACGCTGACTGCTGTGCCGTAGGGACTGAGTTCGAATCCCGGAGAAGACATGGATGTTTGTAAATGTATAGTGTGCGCGGCATGGGGGTACTCCAAATAGCCGTCGAGCCGCAAGTCCTCTCGTGAGGTTGGTGGAAGGGAAAGAGAGGTGGGAGGCCTTTGACCACCCCCAGAGTGTTCTCCCTCTAAATTGGGGTGTAATCGAGCCAAATCGTATTGTCACCTGTATGGTGCTCAAAGCTACGGTTAATGACAGGCGTCACTTAGCCCTTTACCATGATGAATTTCATGGGCCTCGATCTGGCCTTTGCCGATCAGGTGGCATTGGTAACAACAACAACAGCAGGTTTATTATTATGTATTACATTTCTATGAATATGGATTTTTTTAGGCCTGCTTAAATTTAGGCCTTGTTTGTCTGTCCCAAGTTTACCTTTGGATCTCACACCCTTGCACTACGCGAACCAGGGGCGTAAAGTACACCCTCACAACCCTCATATCGCGGGGGGTGGGAGCAGCAAAGCCTGACTAATGTCAAGTACGTACTCCTTGTAAGATCTGGCTTGGGGCCCAAAACCTGACTTCTCAGGGGGGGCCCTAATATTCTCCATTACGCCACTGAGATAAACACCATATTATATTTCTGAACTACTTTTATAAAACTCTTACGGCCACTTAGATTTAACAAGTAACCGCATTACTCTCCCTTTGAGATCTTTTATAATGTATGCCAACTTCTTCCACAAACTGACTTTACAAAATTTACCCCAAACTCGCTTTTTATATATGCCTCACAATTTATCAAACCTCGCCAAAAAACAATCTGTCCGTGCCTGCCGTATCTCATTATAATAACCTACTTGAAAAATCCACTCACATGTTAAAAATCCGCTTCTTAAGAAAACAAAACGAAAGCTAATGGATCCAAACCTGGATAAAATAAGATAGAATGATTTTAAGAAAATTGGAAGACGTGATCCTTGTAATAATTCAATCTCTTCGAGATTCGGAGACTTAGAAGGAGAATTACAAAGTCATTACTTGAAGACCCATCCATAAAATTCCAAAGGAGGATTTATATATATATATATATATTCTTATCTTTCTGTGGGAAAGTTTTATGGTAACCTAATCTTTATGGGGCTGTCTTTAACCATAAGGTATTGATATTTTTTATCTTACCAGTGGGGAAGGTTTGGGATGAAGTTCAAGGCTGGACGGCGCCTGCGTGGAATGATATACGTGCTTCTTGTGTCTAGATCCTATTTACCCATATCTCAAGTTTATTCTCGAAATATTTACAAGTTTAGTATCTTATTTTAAAAAGAGTTATTATAAATGAAATTGGAGTAAGTTTATTTCAACTTTTCCAGTCATTATTTCAAAACAAGTAATATAAAGATTATTTTTAAGCCAATTCGTACTTAGATCAAAAAAGAAAAATTTTATTTTTGCTACTTTTTATTAAATAGTTACAATTAATATAAATATGTATATACACAGGAGAGAATCATCACAATATTAAGTGGTAATTAATTTTTATTAATTATCATTGAAGTATCGTATTGTCATCCAAAACAATCGTGTATAGAAAATTTCAGTTCAACTGAATGCTTTAAAACGTGAGAAAGAAACCTTTTCATGTTTTGACACAAGTCGCCAAAAGGGTTTCTAAGTCGCCAAAAATGATGCCAACGAGGCTGTATTTGAAATTCTTTGAATAATTAGTTTTAATCAATTAATTTTTATTAATAATAATTAATAATTTATTATTAATAATAATTAATTTTATTAATAATAAATTACTGTATGGTCATCCAAAATAATCATGTATATAAAATTTCAGCTCAATGGAGTGTTTTAAACTGTATTTTATGAACGATCGAAAATTACACCAAGATAAATAACTAAACAAACAAGTAAATAAATAAATAGAGAGTGTGAGCTAATAGTAGGAATTGAAAAAGAGATCAAAGCCTCTTAGTTATTCACTTACAGTTTCTTTCTTGGGGCAAAATATTAACAGATTTATGCCAGAAATAAAGGCTTTAAGAATGCATACCGTTTCCTGAATCCTTTAATCGAAGAATTATTTTCGATCTCTTGTATATATAGGATGTCCGGGCTTAAAGTATCCAAAAGTTATAACTTATTATTACGGAACTACCCAACAGAATGTAATAAACTGTTAATCTGTGGATTGGAAATTTCTCCGAGATATTTTGGATCTGGTACGATCGGCCGCACGTGCGCGCATTATTCGGCAATCGCAGAAGATAAACTTGTTACACTGACTTCATTAGTAAAGGTGTGGACTCCACAGTAAAAAGTACAGAGCATACTTTGGTTAACGGAATTTAAATCAGACACGAAAGTACAGCGGCGTGTTTCAGTAGAATAGAATGTCGTTACTGACTTAGGACTCCTAGAAAATGAATCACGCACACGACCAACAGTGTCTTCTATCACGAAAACTTAAGAATAGTTTCCAGTTTGAGATACCACAGTTCCCGTCTCTTTTAAAGTTCTTTCCCATTGGTGGATAGATTTTGATGTCGTAGGATCGGCATTCCATTCTACTCGAACACGTCGCTGTACACGCGTGACTAATTTAAATTCCGTTAACCAAAGTACGCACTGTACCTTTTGCTGTAGCGTCCACACCTTTGCTAATGAAGTCAGTGTAGCAAGTTTATCTTCTGTAATTGCTGAATAATGCGCGCACGTGTGGCCGATCGGACTAGACCCAAAAAATCTTGGAGGGATTTCCAATCCACGGATGAACAGTTTATTTTATTCTGATGTGTAGTTCCGTAATAATGAGCCACAACTTTCGGATACTTTAAGCCCGGACATCCTGTATTTGGGGGGAGGTTAATTTTGATTCTACAATAAAATAATATTCCTATATTGTTAATCAAATTTGCAATTTTTTGCTGGGGTATTTTGCCGACTGAAAAGTTTGGGGCTTATTCAGTCGGCTCGGTGGCTTAGAGGTAGCGTGCCTGCTTCGTAAGCCGAAGATTGCGAGTTCGGCCCCAAATTATAAACTGAATTAGAATTTTGCACATTTTAGAATGTTGATAATATTTGGCTAAGTCTTTGTTGAGCCCCTCCTTGACTTTTTGGAGCCGAAAATTTCACCAAATGGTGCTAACCTTTTAAACTGACTGTTGAGATAAAACTGACTCCTGTCTAAATAACGATAGAAAAAGCTGGTCCTGGTAGGTTTACTATTTCCTTCCGGTTGGCAGGATTGCCAACTTGACATGTAAATCCCGCAAAAATTTGTCGGCAAATTAGGGAGCTCAACTAGGATCCAATCTGCAGAAATATTTACCTTCTCTGGAAATGAAATGTCACTTATCATTTTCTGTTTCGTGAACTACATCTCACTGTGAACTTGTTCAACACATCTGAACATTAGTTTTAAATTTGAGGACCACAAAAAAAAAAAAAAAAAAAAAAATTAAACTTGTCGTGTCTAAATAAATGTTTGCCAGCGTAATCAATGAATTATAGTGTTTAAAATAATAATTATACTGTTCGCAGAGATGAATTTCTAATTTAATTATCCCATTATTTGAGGGTCATTATTCAGAATACAAATTAATCTTTCAGGGGGAGTATGCCACAGAAATTAATATTCATTACCGCAGACAACTATTTAACTACACCCCTGTATTTCACCCTAGTGCAAAGGGTTGTTTCAAAATGAGCTTTTTGAATTATGAAGGCCCGCGTACTGCTGCCACTAATTAAAACACACAATAAAATATCTACATTTTGTTGTTACTGTTTACAAAGTAATAATGATAATAAATATTTGAATTTACTATGGTTAAAATAAATATATTAACTAGTTAATATAGTTTAACGTTGTTTGGTTTACAAAGCTAAGAATTTAAAATATTTTTAGAATAAGCCATTATAATTTTATTAAATTAACCGATTTAGAATCAGAACTTTAAAAAAAAAATCGGCTAGGGTATTTTAATTTAAATTTTGGCAATAAAAAGCTTAAATGTTAAAATTTTTGATTAAAATTCATAGTGGAAGAAAAATATTTAAATAAATTATCACATAACTAGAACTGAGATTTCTGATATTGTAAGATATCAAAACAGTGTTACGTATTGTAAAAGAAATTATATAACACACACATACCGTAAAATCCGGCGTATAACGCGCACCTATACTTTCAAGCTGAATTTTTTAATTTTTGGGTATGTTCGCCGTATAACGCGCACCCTCTTTTTTACGAAGACATCTGAAATGATAATATACAATGCTCTTATGTTTTGAAGTCATTTATTTGAGGTATTATCCCAGACTTTTGAAAAAATAGTATACATTCTAATACTACAACTTTTTTAGTTCATAAGGCATGTTATTTCTTTTAAATGAACAGTATTTCGATATGTATAGAAGTAAATTTTTTTGATGCTCATTTTTTTTTAAAGCTATCGTTTTTACACCCGGTGCACCCTTAATGCGCACCCATAAATTTCTATCTTATTTATTGTGTTAAAAGTGCGCTTTATACGCTGGATTTTACGGTATATATATAAAAAATTAATTTCGTTCAGAAAGACACTTTTTTCCATCTTTCTTTGTTTCAAAAAGGAATGAGAAGGAGTATGGATGGATGTTATTGAAAAAATGTAATATTTCTAACTGTTGAATATTATTTTTTTAGCTGCCTTTGTAAATTTTTTAAACTTCTACATAAAGTAATAAAATTGTCAAAGTAGGATCAAATTTTAAAAGGAAACGTCTTAAAAGAGAACATTTTGATTATGAAATCTTCCGTATCGCATTTTATGAAAATGTAAATGTATTTATTTACCAAACTTTTTAAATATTTCCTGTGATTAGATACAAAAAAATTTATGAGTCTCAACGGTTTCAAAATTTTGTAAAGTGATAAAAACTAGAGTAAATATAGAATCCATAAAAAAAGTTTTTTTTTTAAGTTTAAAGAGAGAGAAAGAGATTAACAGGTAATTAAGTATGTTCCAAAACTGACTTAAAGGAGGAAATCTAAAAGAAGAGAAAAAAAAATGCTACAGCTACAATTTTCTATACATAAAAATTTTAATGGAAAATATGGCATCTAAATAAAAAAAATTTTAATTGATAATAAAGTGCAACAAATGATTTTAAAAAAACCCTTCTAAATTGTATTTTGTCTTAAATGCATCTTTCAATTCCTTTGAAATGTGACAAATTTACCAGAAAGGAAAAGAATAATTTTATAATGTACGCGATTACACAAAGACTTAACGCGGAATTAAAACATCAAAAGCTGGCTAGAAAATTTAAACAGATTGAGAAGAGAACGAAAAAAGTAAATAAAATAAAATAAAATAAAATTTAAAAATTTAAAAAGAAACGCGATCAGATGACGAAGTCGAGAACTGAGCTGACACCCCACTTTCAATCGAATAAATAGTCAGATTTTTTTTAAAATTGATATGATATACTAATACTTTTAAAATGCAGTTCATTAGTGTTGTAAGCAGACGTGGATTATAGAAGAAATTAAAATTGGAAGTGATTATCTGTCCATTTTTTTTTTCTTTTGGTATTGAAAGCAAGTCTCCTTGCTAACTGAAAATATTTCAACAAAAATATTCTATGCTAGAATGTTTAGAATGATTAAATAAAGAAGAAAAATAAAAAAGGCAAAACATGGAATATTTGTTATAAAACACAAAATTATTATTTTATATGGCAGTTTCATAAAAATGAATCAGTCAAATTCAATTTCCATTGAATAGCAATGATTTACGTCTTTTAAATTGAGAAATATAATTATTATCAAATTATTAAAGAATTATCTGGATCACTGCCCTGCGCTGTAGTTTTTGGTCATCACGGATCGGTCAACGTTTGATAGTTTGACCGCGTCCCCCTCAGGGTTGGACGTTGATTGTTAACCCTTTTATCTACCGATATGGTACTTGTAAGTATCACTTATTTTAAAATTATATAGAATAACCATTTTTACGAATACTCTGAGATACTTAGGTGGAAAATTCTTTTAAATGCACTCTTCCAAAATTTATGTTAGAATGGGTTCTACGATGAGTATTTTAGCTGGGAAGGAGAATAGTTTTGTAGCAGAAATTGCGTTTTCAGTGGATTGCGAAGATTGTCCTTTTTGTTCCGAAAAAATGGTTAATGACAAAAGGTAAGTGTCTTAATTTTTTTGTATGTTATTTTGAAGACCTTAGAAAACAATTTGACTACTTATTTTAAGTGAACAGTGTGTATAATTAATTTTACAGTTGAATATCTTTAATTAATCAGCTATAACTAATTAAATTTCCAAAAATTGAGTATTTTGTTTAAGTATATCCCTTAATTTTCTATGTAGGGATTCAAAAAAAAAAATATTACATGAAAAAAGCTGCAGTAAATCATAATGACGTAGATAAAGACTTAAGATTATACTAAATATTTAGATTATACTTTAGATCAGTAGCGCACACAGAAATTTTTGAAGGGGGGTTTCCAGGGTCGCACGTCCACCCTTCTTGTAATTATGCTCCTTTTGATTTTGTCGATTTTCGTAAACAAAAACAATAAAAAACTAATTATTGAATAAATAATTAGCATTAATTATATAATAAAATTAATTATTAATAACAAAATAATTAAATTTTACGTACGGTATACTTAGAATTATAATCAATCGGGAAAATAATCAAGGGCTTTGGGAGGGTCCGGACCCCTTGGACACCCCTTTGTGTGCGCCACAGCTTTAGATTATACTTTAGGTTATACTTTAGATTGTTTTGATTTAATAATTTTAATCTAATTGTATTTAAATGTGCCTCTTCAGAATAAAATACTACGACACTAAAAAATGAATATAAAGGGATTTAACATGGAACAATAAAGAGATTTCCTTTTAAAATCGCCCAAACCCAGAAATATACACCAAAGTAAATAAAATGGAAATGATTTAATGTTCCTTGGGCGGCCCTGTATCATTTGATCCACGGACCGGTACCGGTCAGCAGCCCGAGGGTTGGGTGCACTGATCTAGAAGAGCTAGTCAAAATAGTGTTAGTGAGTGAATGAATATTAACGTCGCACTGTTCAGCTACACGAGGGCTTTTGGCGACGCACCACGTAATTTTGAACCATGATCAAGTGACGTGGACGACACCTGAGCTGGCACCCCCTCTCCTAACTACCACACCACACCAACGGGAGGACGTTTCAGCTCTCGACCGATTTAACATGCATCGCTGCCTTACACGACGAGTCTTTAGTGGTACTGGGCTCGAACTCATGACATGCCTGCCATGATCCGATACCTTGACCACTGGGCTACCGCAGCCCCCAGAATAGTGTTAGAGAAGCACCCAGTAGAAAGGTGTACCGTGTGTGGCGGAGTATTATCCTATTAAAATGTAAGCCCAAGAATCCATGAAAAGAAGGGAAACAATACAACATGTAGAATAGTTTCGATGTACCACCATGCTATTATGGTGTCACGCATGAAAACAAAAGAAATCCAGTTATTAACTCTTCGTTGTTGGGCTTATGTGATGGACGGGAGTCAGGTTAGTACCCCAACGCTGTCCTAAACGTCTTCAGATACGTCTTTGCTGGTCACCAGGGCTCAGTTCGAAGTGAGACTCATCATTATAATCAATTCTACTCCAATCGTGAGATTCCAGGATGAAGGAGCCGGGCATCAATGCAAACCCTCCTGGTGGCTTTCAACGGTGAGCCACACAATGGTCTTCATGACCTTGAGTTGCATTTCGATGGTCATTGGTGGTCTCTGGTGTCCCGGTTGCACGTCGGATCGTTGATAAGGACGAATCAGGGTAAACGTGGATTGATGATTACTCTGTCCTCGCTCTTTGTGGACCGCGTTGTCTTCTTATCGCTTTGTATGTCCATGATGAATCACTGTAACTAAAATACCTAGTGATCTTGTGATCTGACCACCTTACTTTCTTTAAGTCGTTTTCATGTCCTCTTCCAAATGGTAACATCTGCTCATATTGTTCGCCGTCTACAAGGCTTTGGTAGCGTCCACGTGGGTGGACGGAGCCGCATGTCGAAAATAGGCCCTGTTTTATACAGCATGCATATGCTCCGTTGCAATTGGCTGTGAGCTCCAGTTTGTCAAAAGTTCTAGCATTAGGTCGAAAAAGGTTAATCACTTGTATATTCTATTGTAAGGTTATTCCATTCGTATAACTCTTTCTTGATGTGCGTCGCATTTGTATTGTATATAAATATATAGAGAGATAATGGGAGATGGTGAGAAAGTAAGGCGGATAGAGCAAAGTGAGAAAGTGAGGAAGATAGAGAGAAGAGAGAAAGAAAGGAAAAGAGAATAAGAGAGAAAGAGAAAGTAAGGAAAAAAGAGAGAGTAAGGGAGAAAGAGAAAGTGAAAGAGAAAGAGAGCAAAGGAAGAAAGAGAGGAGAAAGAGAGAAAAGAGAGAGAGAGAGAGGAGAGAGAGTAAATAGAGGAAGAATAAGTGAAAGAGAGAAAGAGAATAAGGAAGAGAAAGA
>BMAV01004637.1:0-14184 GCA_019973955.1 Trichonephila inaurata madagascariensis | reverse complement strand
TTTATAACTATTTGTATAAATTATTATGGATTATATATATATATATATATATATATATGCGTGTGTGTGTGCAGTGGCGTAACGGAGAATATAAGGTGCTCCTGCAAAGTTAGGTTTCGGGACCTAAGTCGAATCGTACAAATGTACATATTTGACGTCAGCCAGGCTTTAGGCCCCCTAGAACCCTGGGCCCCACCATGATGCGGGGTGTACGTTACGCCACTGTGTGTCTGTATGTGTGTGTGCATGTGCGGCTTAATAAGTAATATAAAAGCAAAATAAGGAAATAAAATAAAAAATTATGGTAAACCTAAGTTCTCGTTAGTGTGAAGGGCAAAAAATAGAAAATAAAATTGAGTTTTTGAAAGCTATTAACGCGATTTCCTTTAGAGTTTAGATTTAATAGAAAATAACTGAACTAAAAACTCTTACACACATATTAATATACATAGAAGAACAGCGATTAACCACCCACTCATTCACTTATTATGAAATCTCCGGAACTATTAGAACTACAGAAAGGAAATATGTTAGACCTGTTTCTTTACTTGAGTAGAAATCCGCCGACATTGGGATTTCGGGAAATCAACTCTCAAGGGATATACAGGGTCATGAAACATCAATATACTTTCATTTTAGAAATTCAAGTTATGACCTAGTTTAATAAAAATTCAAGGGCCATAAGAATATTTTTGAATGCAATCGGAAGCTTATTGTTAAGATCTAATTATGAATAATTTAAAAGCCATATATAGTCAAAGTGAATCTGGAAATACCAAGCATAATGGGTGGGAAAGGATTTTAGTATATATATACACTGCAGTTTGGAAAAAATACTACACCATGATGCAATCTTTAGAGATAAATGAACTTTGCAGCAAGTATCAATTATAAGATGTTACGTAAAATAGTAAAGTTTCAGTGACACCACGCATGCGTGGCGGGCGCAGCACCCTCTAAACTGATGCTAATAGCGTATAAATAGAGGGCTGTAGTGGGACGTTGAAAATAGTTAATGATTATTTGTTAGTGGCGAACGTTTAGTGAGACCTAAGAATGCTTTCACGGCGAAATAAGGAGAGATTCCAACAACTTACGGAGTTTAAACGGAGGAGAATTACCTGCCTTCGAGAAGGAGGATTTTCCTATCACGCAATTGGAGTTCGTGTGCAGCGGAACAGTTTTACAGTGATGCGAGTTTGGAAGCAGTGGACCGACGAGCACCGAACAACTCGAAACACTGGCAGTGGACGACGGAAGGTGACGTCAGTGCATGACGATTGATACCTTCTCCACATGGAGGTGAATGACCGTACAGCTTCTTCCAGGCAGTTGGCAGCACGTTGGTCTACTGCTACAGGTGTACTAATCTTGGCTTCGTCAATTCGTCTACGTCTGCTTCACCGTGGATTGCGTATGCAAGGATGCCTGTATAAAGGATCTCTCTCATGGCAAACCATTGAAGGCTGTGTTTGCAATGGGTTCATGAGCACAGAGCCTGGCAAGCTGATTGGCACCAAGCTGTCTTTTCAGATGAATCACGTTTCAATTTGTGGGATCATGATGACCGCATTCGTGATAGATTCAATGCCGGTGAACACTGCCTTCGAGAGTGCATTCTCGAACGACATAGTGGCCTAACACCCGGAGTTAAGGTTTGGAGTGCGATTTCGTATCTTGGACGATCCAATTTTCTACGAATTGAAGGTAATCTTAATAGCAACAGGTTCGTCAGTGAAGTTCTACAGTCCGAAGTCGTTCTCTTCTTTCAAGGCATCCTTGGAGCTATCTTTCAGCAGGATAATGCACGTCCACATGTTGTAAAGACTCTTCGATACTTCTGTTCAGCCCAACACAGGTAACTTCTTCCTAGGCCATTGTATTCACCGGATATGTCACCTATAAGCAAGTGTGAGACTTGGTTGGTCTGCTTCTCACTCGTGATCTGTGTCCGGCAGCTTCAAAAGACGAATTTTTGCTGCAAATACAAGCAATATGGAATTCTTTTCCGCAAGCAGACATTCAAAATCAGTTTTACTCCATGCCAAGTCGTACAGCAAAACTTATTGCAGCGCTTGGTGGCTACATCAAATACTAATTTCAGACACTTAATACTGTTTCTTTGCTTTGAAAATTTTGTCATTTATTTATACTAATACAAGTTGTTTGTGCATTAAATTTCATTAAATTCTTATGATTCCTTCATGGTGTTGCAGTTTTTATGAACAGCAGTTTATAAATCAATGCTTCTCAAACTTTCAATATTTGCGACCCAATTCCCAATCAGTAGTTTCATCGCGCTCCCCTGAATACAATAAAATGTATTGAACTCAATAACAATGTACGCTCCAGCCACAATTAAATTTTAACTATAAACCAGACAAATTATCGAGATAAGTAAAATTTTGTATATACCTTTATATATGACAAACCCATGCAGTCATTCGTAAATATTAAACGTTTCTTTTTATTTTTTTTAAATTTAGTATTTTATTAAATTAATTATGAAATACATTGGGCAGTACAGATACATTTATATGTGTATTATATCAGTGTAAATGCGAATTTTATTTGTTATTATGTCAGAATGTTTTTTTTTTTTCTTTCAGCAAAATAATATTTTTAAATAATGTTTTATTTTGACTTTTTGATACGACTCCACGTAGTGTTATCACGCTTCCTAGGAAGCACGACCCCCAATTGGACAAATGCTGATATAAATATGTATTTATATTTATTGATAGAAATATTGTGAAAATTTTGCAAAAATATTTTTGACTCTTTATAGAAAAAAATATATAAACTTTACTATTTAAATTCTACTTTCTGTATCCGAGGCGGATTTTTTTCTTTGATTTAATCACCATGTACTCCATTATATATTTCTGCTTCATTTAATAGTTATAAGTTACCGGTAACTCTTTTCATTTGAAGTTTTTTCTTCAATGCGGAAACAGAAACGTATAGACGCAATCTCAGAAGCCAATAATGTATTGAAATCAATGGACCTTAAAAGGGAACTCAAGGAAATGAATAAAATGCGCTCATTTGCAAGCTCAGATGTCTGGACTGTGGCCAATACTTAGGCGTTTTAAGAGAAACTAGAATGCGTCTTTTGCATATCAAATCTCTTTGCTGTATTCGACAAAATAAAAATTAGGTACGGGGGATTTCTTACTTTCAGAAAGTTATATATAAACATGGTTTTCATTTTGTATCTAACTGTTACAATATATTTTTTTTGAATGGTTGAGTATAAATGTACTGGTTTTAAAAGCAACAAAAGTAGTGTTGATTTAATTTTTTTTAAAAAAAGTTTCTTGTGTTTCTTGATGTTGAAATAATTATCGAGATGTAAGAATATATATATGACATGATTTGAGAGTCATAAACAGACTTAGTTTTATAAAAAGGTCTTATTTGATCAAAGTTATATCATCTGACGCAAAGAGGCAGAGAAAATAAAGAACCACCGAATAACTGTGGGTTAAACATTAAAACACCAATCGCGGCATTTATGAGTACTCTTGAAAGTTAATGCTGACATATAGGCTATTAAATATAAGATCTGAATTAGACATGTTTTATTGGCTAGCCATATGTTCGGAAAGAAATAAAATGGGTGGTTTAATTTGATACTTGAAATTGAGGAAAAATATAAAAGTGAATTCAGATAGGAATTTAATTTTTAATCTAATTTAATTATATATATATATATATATATATATATATATAAAATTGATTACTCTTAAAACCAGTATGCTTCAAATGTTTCATATGCCCTATATATGTAGTTTCTATTTTTTGTATCTAGAAATCTACTATTTACTTGATTTTTATATTTATGTATTTTTGTGTATTATGTGTTTGATATGTATATTAATGTGTATTGTGTAAGGAACGTTTGAATTAAGAATTATAATTTTAAATTATCCCATTAAAAGAGCTTAAAAGGTAGCTAAAAGTGTTGTTCCGAATATAATGTTTTTGCAAAGTTGAGAGAGATACTATTTATAAATTATGTATGAATGATTTAGTTAAATCAACTTAATTGTGTAAAATAATAAACCAAATATTTTTTAATTTGTTTTCTCTTACTTATTTTAGTGCGGGTATTGCAAAACAAACATGCATGTATTTTCCAAGAAGTGATAGTTTCAAAATTTCTTTTAAATAATTTACAATAAAATTAAATTGAGGTAAGTAAACGGCTCGTAATACATTTAGGTAAATGGCTTATAATGCAATGTTGGGCACCCAAAATGCAACTCAAGAGGAAAGTATCCAAATTTTCACTGTACGAATGCAGTAAAGGAATATACAAATTTTAAAGATTTCATCCTAAACATACATCGGTTTATCTTGTCGCACAACCTAAAAGTGCTATTAAAAAGGAAAACAGAGTGCCTATTTCAAATACTGTAATTGCTTTTTCGTGAGGTTGTTTTGCATGAATAGGTTCAATATATATTTCATTGAAAAACTGAATTCCATTGGAGCTGTTTACTGAATTAGACAGAAGAATATTTGCCCATAAAATATGTGATTTATACATATGAAAAAACAATGATTGTGTTTAGATGTAACAGAATAATATTGAATAGGATAGTCAATAGCCATCGACTGTTGAATTGTATGCATTACTGTTGATGGTGCATTACTGCTGCATTAATATGTGCGGCGGTCTCCACCATTCCCTGTTAGGGAACTAGTGACGTCTCCACGATCAAGTGTTTTTCGCATGGGAAAGTATCCGAGACCGACACACCGACGTTTATGTTCTAAGGCAATTCAGCCTCTGACCTTCCTTTATCCAGACGACAAGGAGGGGACCGCTGCATTTTCCATGTTAATCTCTGGCTTCAAAGTCTACTGCGAAGGGGATGACTAGGACCATTAATCCAATAGTAATTCCGGCCACAATCAAACATAAAATAATTCTGCCTCACGTGTCTTTTTTGTAGGCGTGACGTATTCCACCTTTAAACACCAAAAATGGAAACCCAGAGACTCTCGATAGGCTAAGAATCATCACAGATGCTATAGAGACATCTACAAGCTTCAACTGTCTAGGACACCTCAACCCATTGCAACAGACTCTCTCCGATTGACTTCCTGATTCACTTGGATGCCCTCGTACTTAATATGACCTATCAAGGCTCACACCTATGAGCATCCCAATGTCTCCCTAACGCAGCCTTTCAAAGCATTGATCCAGCCATAATAGTGACCGCAATAGCGCTGCACTTTAGCAGTGACGCAGCATAAGCATTGTTGTTGATGGTTACAGCTGAGACTGTACCAATGGATGTATTTGTCCTTCTCTGTCCTATATCCATTCTCCTCGTAAAAAAATCGTCTGTTTTCCGGAATTGCCCTCGTTGCTGGCATCAGACATTCGTTGCTATTATGCATGTCCTCTGAGATAAAAACAAGTAATATATATATATAAAATTAAGTCAATTCCTACTTAAATCAACAAAGAAAATTTTTATTTTAGCTACATTTTAATAAATAGTTACAATTAATATAAATACGTATATACATAGGACAGAATCACAACATTATAAGTGGTCATTAATTTTATTCATTATCATTAAAGTATCGCATTGTCATCCAAAATAATCGTATATAAATTCCCCATTTCAAATCGAATACTTTACCACGTGAGGAAAAACCTTTCAAGTTTTGGATAGACAAGTCACATTCTTTTGGAGGATCAAAAATGATGCCAACGTGGTTGCATTTGTAATTTTAAATAAATCGTTTTATTAATTTATTTTTATTAATTATTTTTATATGTTATTGTATTGTCATCCAAAATGAACCTGTATATAAAATTTTAGCTCAATGGAGCACTTTAAAATGTATTTTATTAACGATTGAAATAAATAAATATATAAATAAATATATAGAGATTGTGAGTTAATAGTAGGAATTGAAAAAGGTTCCATATTTATCTAGCAGAAATAGCTACACGGAAATTGTCCATTCTGTAGATTTCTTTTCTTATATTTTTTTCAACGTGTGCCGGAGAGCTGTGCATTTTGCTTGAAACGCAATGATTCGGTGTGGTGCACTTACACTAAAATTGACATAATTTTACTGGCTACATTTGTTGGGGGTGTTGCGTTTGAAAAGTCTTTTACTATATTATTGGTTCCATGCAATATAGAAACCTTATGGGTGAAAGCACGAGCTTTGAAATCATTCGTGCGCAAGTCAACAATGCATTTTTATTCTAACAAAAATATAAAAAAAGTAATGAATTAAACTCGTGATATGAAAGCTGTGACAATGAACTACTTGGTCAAATAAATTTAAACTGGAAATCAAAGCAGAATTTAACTTAAAATGTACATCAAACTTTAATAGATTTTAACCAGACTTCGAAACTCCGTTGTTAGTTAATCCAGCCCCCAGTCAAAGCCAATAAAAAATTCAAAAATTAGTGAATCCAGGTATTTCCTGCAGAAATATTTTGCTGGGTACACCACACCTCAGAATTAGATTTATTTATGATCATAAAAAAACTAAAATTATCTTTGCTGTGAAAATTATTTCCCTCATAAAGTGCTAAAAAATATGCAGAATCCATCCATTGGAAAAATATTAAAATTTCTTCAGATTGTAAATAACATAGTCAGCCTTTATGTAATTAATATTTTATTAAATTGTTTTCTCTCAAGTTCTATAAGAGTTCAGATCCCTGATAAGTCGGAATTGTTTCTTCAATTTTAAAATAATGTCTAAAGTGCATGACAAATATTCAAAAAAAAAATTGGTTTATAGCATGGAAGGTGGTTCTTGAATACGTGATTGTTTCAGAAATTCCTTTTTACATGGAAGTATAACAGTTATACTTAAATCTTGCAATATTTTAAAGTGCTTATTTAAAAAAATCACGTAATACTAAATATAAAGGATTCCGGGCTACAAAGTATCCAAAGGCCATGGCTTATTATGAAGTAAATCCATTTACTGTGAATATAATAAACTGCCTATCCTTGGATTGTAAACACCTGAGATTTTTGGGGTCTAATCCGATAGGCCGCATGTGCGCACATTATTCGGCAATCGCAGGCGATAAAACGTATTACACTGACTCCATTAGTAAATATTTTGACCTTAATGATGAAGGCAGTGCGTACTTTGGGTAATAGAATTAAAAATGACACGCGTGCGCAAGCGTGTTTGAAGAGAATGGAATGTCGATCCTCCGACATCAAAAAATCTATCCACCAATGGAAAAATTTTTAAAGAGATGGAATTTTGCATCTCTAAACCGCAAGTATCCTACAGTTTTCGTGACAGAAAAACACTGTTGATCGTGTTTGTGATCCACTTTTGGTAGGAGTCCCATGTGTTTCCTATAAGGCCAGCTAGAAACAAAGAAGCAATATAAAATAATTTTAAGTCACTTCCTACCTAAATCAACAAAGAAAAAAATTTTATTTTAGCTACTTTTTATTAAATAATTACAGATACTATAAGTATGTATATACATATGATAGAATCATAACATTGTGGTAATTAAATTTTTATTAATTATCCTTAAAGTATCGTATTGCCAATCCAAAACAATCTCCCCAAAGTATAAGATTCTTTGAAGATCTCTAATTAGTTTCCAGTCACTAATTTAATTAATTATTAATACATTATCGTATTTTTACCCGAAACAGTGCTTAGAAAATTCTCAGCTCAAATGAGTGCTTTAAATGTGAGAAAACTTTTCAAGTTTTGACAAGTCGCCAAAATGATGCTCTTCAAATGTATTTGTAATTCTTTTTAAACAATTAGTTTTAATCAATTAATTTTTATGAATTATATATAATTAAATTACTACGTCATACAAAATATTCATGTAATAAAATTTCCAGCTCCAATTGAGAGCTTAAAAATGTATTTATTAACGATTGGAAAATTCTACGAAGATAAAATAAATAAATATATAGGAGAGGTGGAGCTATTATGGTGGAACTTCACTTACAGATTCCATGGGTTCTGGCAGTCAAAGTGATATTGTCTATAAGCGACTGCATTTGCATCCAAGCTTCAAATTCTTCACTGCTTGAACCCTAAAAAAGGATCATCATCATGCGGTTAGCTGGAATTCTTTTCACTTCAAAATGATAAATCTTATTGGAGTGAATCTGAATCTCCCTTTGTGTTTATATGAATTTAGTTGAGTAGTTTTTTGTGTTACATTTGTACAAAAAATAATAAGCATGTTTATCATATTTGGAGAAAGGAAAATCCTCACTAAATGTGTGAATACGAAATAGATACACTGAAACTCAATGTATGGTTGTGAAATGCAATACAGATGGGTACCTCATTGGTCCATTTTTCTCGTAAACAAGACTATTAAGTGGCACGTTTTATCTTGATATGTTGGAAATATTTCATATTCCAGAAAGTCCAACAAGTTTCTGTTCCAACAGGATGATGTTTTGCAATCTCTACTCATCATGATGATGTAAGTATCGCATTATGAAAAGACATTTCCAGGAAGTTGATTTGGAAGAGGGGCCTGATTTTGCCCGGGCCACTCAGAGTTCCAGTTTTGACTCAAGTTAGATTGTTTTGATTTAGTAATTCATTAAATCCGTTGTGTATAAAGAAAAAAAAACTGTAGAAGAGTTGAAGGAGCGTATCAATAAAGCTAAGCAATTCATCTAATAACTCCTGATATGCTACAAACACTTGTAGAAAACGAGATTACCATTAAGACAGCGTTTCTAAACTGTTGGATGCCTCTTTACGGGAGAGATAATAACTCTACGAAGGCATGAGCCTATTGGAAAGCTGCTAAAACAAATGATTATTTGAAAAATACTGTTAATTCTACTGAAAGTAAAACAAACAAAATACGTTATTCCTATGCACAAAGAATAAAATACACATCTACCTGATATAATACACTATAAATGTATTAGGTACTGTGATAAATGTATTTTATGATTAATTTAATAATACTTCAAAACAACGAACAACATTAATAATAATTACCAATCACCCCATGGGCTTGTTGCTATTATAAAAGTTATTTACAAAAATTAAGGCTAGATAATTTGTGTGTGTGTGTACGGTATATAAATTAACTCCTTAATCCAACAATTTAAAGTTATGATCTGCCCTCAATGCCCTGTTTTCCACGTGTAAGTGCGAATATGTGATGTAATATGAGGGGAAGAGAAAAGGAATAATTAAGCAAACTCCTTGAAATAAGTAAAACTTCTTCACAAACACTGTCACGGTCCTTTCATTGTATTCCAAATCCTTACGGAATAATTCTTTTATGGATACAGCGCACAGAAAAATATATTTCGGAAATGACGTGCATATGGCGCCGTCCAGCGTAATTAACGCTTTGGCTCAGTGAGACGGTTGGCATAAGCCGGTAGTACTTAAGAAGTTAGTCATACACAGCTTTGAAGTGTCAAAGTATAGTATTTTTGAACTAAAAAACACTGTTATTGAATGAAAGGGGCGATGAAAAATTTGCGCGAATATTGGGTCGCAAATATTGAAAACTTTGAGAAGCATTGTATTAAGACATTTGTCAAGTGCAAGAAAGGTGCAATACATAGAAATCTATTGATCATAATAAAACTTGTATACTCCTTTTTCTATTTATATATATTTTTAAAATTTAATTGGTAGTTCGGTAATAATAAGCCATAACTTTTGAGATACTTTAAACTCAATGTATATTGGTTCAAAATATATAATTCTATTAGGTATCGGTAAGATCAAATCCTAAAAGATGGGCGAAGTTCTGCTGGAGCGATGAAAATTTATTGTAGGAAAGCATCTCTGAAATACAAGAGATACAACACTAATATTCGCTTAATAAATCCTCGAAGGTATTCCACACCTTCTACAGAGTTCAGACACAACTACAAAGTGTATAAAAAATGTAAATATGTACTAAGTTGAAGATTATTTTTAGCATTCGGGCTTGCTTTGTCTATGAAACTAATCGCTAGAAGCGCTCTTAAACGTTCAAAAAAAATAATACTAACACAATTCCCCAGTAAGAAGCCCAGTTTATAACTTGAATCTGATCTTTCGAAAAAGATCCGCTTACGTCATAAATCGTGATATTAGCCAGATTCTTCTTCCAGAAATTTCCAGAAGTGTCCTACTCAAGTCACCAAAACGATCGTTGACAAAATGGTCGCTAAAATGATGCCAACTTGGCTCTATAGCCTACATTTAACCAGAAATTTCCATAAGCATCCATAAGTTCGCCAATACCAAAAAGTGCTCATCAAGTCAGAAAATTGGTCGCCAAAATGGATGCCAACTTTTTTCTTTCGCCAACATTTAACCAGAAAATTCCAGAAGTATCCATATAATTGCCAAGTAACCAAAAATGGTCGCCAAAAATAATGACAAATTTTATCTCTATCGCCAACATTTAACCGTTTCCATTGAATCGCTATTATAATGTAAGGAACGGCCTTGCTTCTGAATATTACACTTTTAGCATAAAACTAATACAACAAAAAGTAGTATTAACGCATTACACATCCAGATATAAATTATTCGCACTATTTTAAGCATTCATTACACAAAATTCGTAACACTACTCAATTCATTTTCATTTAGAGAGAATCTGCAGGATTTAAGTTACGTATCATTTTTTATACTGTAAATTCACTTTTAAAATCAGATTTTAGAGAACAAAGACATGTCTCCCCTGTGTATTCCTAAGTAATGCAAAAAAAAAAAAGGGATTTGTAATAAAGCAGTTTCAAGAAACAGAATAGCGTGTTTGTAGTTAAATAAAAATATATAAAAAGATACTTTTGGCAGCTACTTTCACTGCACTCTTCATGGCGAAAGAAAACGGATTAATGAAAAAACTATCTCTTTAGGAGTACAAATGTGCCTCCCAACATTTTTCTTTTAAAACTCAAAGTTTTGAAAGCAATAAAAAGGAAAAAATGCATTAAAATAATGTTAAACATTTGCAAAACTGAATTTAAAAGATAGTTAAGGAAGCAAAACATGCTAAGAAACATACATGTACTTAAAAGTATTTTAAAAATGCACTTTTGTTAAACTGTTCTGTGATGTTTTTGAACGTTTAATCTCCGGTATGTGCATAAAAAAAGTTTTTCTTTTTATCTCCAATAAGTCCTCAAGGTTTTATTAATCTTAGATTTCTTAAAAATGTTTTTAAAAGAGTACTCTCTTTTATTCTTGCCTTATCCTTTTATCAGCAGAGCCAATTCCTGAACTTGGAAAGCGATATCTGCGTGTTTAAGTAATGAAATGCCATATAAGTGTGTAACGTGGATTAAAAAATCTGATCTTTAATCATTTAAAAAAGTAGTTAATGCATTAAAGAAATTTCTGCGGAAAGCAGTGTAAATACATGAAAATCCACCAACCATTTTAAAAATCTTTTATAAAGGCAGATTTTTTTAAAACTCTTTTGTGTATTGGATTTATAAGCTCTTTACTATTGGTATACCTGTTCTTCGCACGGGGTGAATCTGGAAAAAATTAAACAAATACAGATTGAAGGATAAAGAAGTTTTTAATAATCAATTTGGTTTGAATTGGTAAATTAAAATAACAATTTTTGCATATCTCTATATGAACAAAAAAAATAACCCATATTTGTTAAATTTTAAGTCTGTAGATCTAATAGCTGATAAAAAACTTTTTTTTTATTTATAACGTCTGTAACTATCTTGTGGTAGTTTATTTTTGAAAACACTTCCAAAAGCTAGTTTCTGCTCAGCAAAATTAATACATTCTTAGCAAATTTTGTTAAATGAAAAGCTTAAAATAGGCGTAAGTAATTTAGTTCCCCATGTGTACGTTACCATTACTTTCTGTTATTTATTTTGTTTTAAATTTGTAATATACCCGCGCCAAATGCCGTTCCTTAGCATTTTATTATATCGATTCCATGAAAACATAGCAAAATGTTGCTGGCCAGAGCCAAGTATGCATCGCTTCTTTGGCGACCTCTATTGGTGATCAATGAACGTTGCGAAGCTGATACCGCAGCCGTACCGGGTTTTGGAACTGCAACAAAGAGGATATCACAAAAACCTCCTCCATAAAAAAATACATATACATGCCAATTTTCATAGTAATTGGTTGAACGGTGTTAGAGTGAAGCAAGGTCATATGTACAAACATTCCATTTTATTTAAAGAGAAGATATATATTTTCGATGTTACTTATCTACTTCGAAATACATATACTTATATTGCGTAGTTTTAATAACGAATTATATGAAGTTATTAAAATTTCTAAAACATTGCCATAGCATATACAAATTGATATATAGGATTATTCATGAATATATATCATTTTAGTAACTGATTTGTCCTTGTCTGTATCAAATTTACTCATTTTGTAAAACAAAACTTAGCAAACATTTTTCACACATCCCATTAATCCCAATCTATTTAAATTTTTTATTTTTTGGAAAAAAATTAGTGTTACAAGAATACAAAGAAGATTAAGTATACAAAGCATAAAAAGCTTTGTTATTATAGCAATAGAGGGTCAAACAAAAATTGAACTTTAAAATATTCATTTAAGAGAATATTACAAAAAATATACCACTCTCATTTTGCTTGTATTCTCCTTTTCGATCCGTCGATTTTCCTTTGAATGATAAAAAAAGAAGTCTCATGTATAGTAATGCATTAGCAAAAAATTCTTCCGTTTTTTTTATTCAATTAAATATACATCTTCTTAGCACTTGTTAGAAAGATATAAACAAGTGGTAGTCCAAAGGTTCTAAATCAAGACTACAAAGAGGGTTTCGAGTGTGATGCCTGCTTTTTCAAACTTTTCTTACATGATACTTGCAGTGGGGAGGGGGAGGGTCATATTTATTTAGAGAAAGGACAAGTTTACAAATCGCAATGGAACATATTTTAAACAGAGATTCTGATTTGATCTTTAGACAAAATTTCGAGCTTGCGTAATGTTTTACTTGTACATCGATCAAGAAAAAAGTGGACTTTCGTAATATCACCTGAATTTGTAAAAAAGCATAGTGATACGCTCTCTTAAGAAAAACCTTGGTTTTTTTAGTTTTACTTTTTACTTTTTGTGTACCTTTGGACTGCTTTTCTTTCAGAGTTGTGATAATGCAACTCATTTTCATCGAAAGTTAAGAAATTGTTATCGAAAATGCATAGCGAGACTATTAAAAAATTCCCGAATTGTGAATAGGACTTAAAAATATTACCAATTAAACTGCTGAAACACATCTTCTTTTTAGAAATAAGACCGTTGAGTAACAATACACTTTTGCAATGACTCATAAACGTCATCGAAACATTTCTGGAATCCATTTTTATTCATGTATTTTCATTCAGCTTGCGATGCATATTTAACTTCATCAGTAGAATGGTCTACGTCAGTGCTTCTCAAACTTTCAGTATCTACGACCCAGTAATTAGTCATTTTTTTCACCGTGCCCCTCTCCATACAAAAACAATGTACTGAATTAAATAATACTATACTTTGAAGCTAAATCTGCAATACGACTTTAACGTCTTAAGTGCAACTGGCGTAGAAAAACGTCTCGTTAAGCAAAAGTGTTAATTGACCTTGACGTATATAACGTCGTATCGAAGTACGATCTTTTCTGTGCATTACTATTCATAAACATTTTCCAAAGGCTTTGACAGTGTTTTCAATGTTTTACTTATTTCAGAAGATTTGCTTATATATGACTTTTCTTGCCCCTTTCCCCCAAAAATACATTACATAGGTATGCCTAAGTAGGAAATGCAGGCAATGAGGGAGTGAATCACGTATTTTATTTTATCGGTACGTAAAAAAGGATTAATTATAAACAGTACAAATTATTAAGATAAGTGGTAACTTTTGTATATAACTTTATATATGAGAGGCCCATGGTGTTTATGGTGATATTATTAGACTTATTCTTAACTTAATATTGCTAAATTAATTAAAAAATACATTCTGCAATATTGATACATAAGTGTATTATATCAGTGTAAAAATGTGGATTTATTTCTTATTATGTCAAAATGTATTTGTTCTCTTTCAGCATATTAATAAATTTTTAAAATAATCTTTTGTTTTCGACTTTTCAATGTGCTCGCGCCCCCATTATATAGTTATCGCGCCCTCCTAAGGGCACGTTTGAGAAACGTGGTCTACGTTTAA
>BMAV01004636.1:0-11488 GCA_019973955.1 Trichonephila inaurata madagascariensis | reverse complement strand
CAAAGTGTCCCTTTTTTCCCAAAAATTTTAACCGGAATCTAAATCTGGTCTCCGTTTCACAAAATTTCCCTGTACCTTTTTAAAAAAATAAAACACCTTTTTGAAAACTCCCCCTTTTGGGCTGGGAACTTCCCGCCCGATTTTAAAACCGGCCATTTCTCCCAAACTTAAATTTTTTTTTGCCAGAATTCAACGCGATCACAATATGTATGCGCTTGAAAAAAATTCCAAACGAAAAATTATGCCAACTGTTTTTTTAATTCGTTTTTTTCAATAGTCGTTTCAGTGAAAATGCCCCCCACTTTTTTTTCCCTAGAAATTTACCAAAGTGCCCCATTTCTAAAAATTTGACCAAAAAAATTAAATCGGGTCTCCGTTTAGTTGGAAAATTTTTTAAAAATGAAACCCTTTTTTGAAAAAAACCTTTTGGTGGAAACCAATTTTACCGCCCGTTTTAAAACCAGCCAATTTCCCCCAAACGTTTTTTTTTACGAATTTCAACGCTGATCAAATATGTAGGGCGCTTGTCAAAATTTCGAATGATCAAAAGTTATGCCCAACTGCTTTAAAATTCTTTCCCCCTCTTTTAGTCAGTTTCAGTGACATGCCCACCACTTTTTTTTTACCCTAGAAATTTCCCAAAAGTGACCCATTTCACTAAAAAATTTGACCGGGAATCAAATCGGTCTCCGTTTCACGTTTTTCCCCGAAACTTTTTTTAAAAAATGAAACCCCTTTTTGAAAACGACCTTTTGGGTGGAAAGAATTTCCCGACCGTTTTTAAAAAAAACCGGCCCAAATTTCTCCAAATTTAAATTTTTTTTGACCAGAATTCAACGCTGATCACGAATATGTATGGCGCTTGTTGAAATTCCGAATCGATCAAAAGTTATGCCCAACTGTTTCTTTGAATTCGTTCCCTCTTTCAATAGTCTGTTTCAGTGACATGCCCACCACTTTTTACCCTAGAAACTTACCAAAGTGACCCATTTGTCTCAAAATTTGACCAGGAATCTAAATCTGGTCTCCGTTTCACGAACTTCGTGTAACTTTTTTTAAAAAATGAAACACCTTGAAAAAACCGACCTATTTGGCTGGAAAGCCAACTTACTGACCGATTTTAAAAAACAGGCCAATTCTTACCAAACTTAGTTTTTATTGCACAGAATTCAACGCTGATCACGAATATGTATGACGCTTGTCGAAATTCCGAATCGATCAATAGTTATGCCCAACTGTTTCTTTGAATTCGTTCCCTCTTTCAATAGTCAGATTCAGTGACATGCCCACCACTATTTTTTACCCTAGAAACTTACCAAAGTGTCCCATTTTTCTCAAATTTAACCAGGAATCTAAATCTGATCTCCGTTTCACGAAATTCCTGTAACTTTTTTTAAAAAATGAAACACCTTCTTGAAAAAACCGAACTATTTGGCTGGAAAGCCAACTTACCGACCGATTTTAAAAAACCGGCCAATTCTCACCAAACTTAGTATTTCTTGCACAGAATTCAACGCTGATCACGAATATGTATGGCGCTTGTCGAAATTCCGAATCGATCAAAAGTTATGCCCAAATGTTTCTCTGAAATTCGTTCCCTCTTTAAATAGTCAGTTTCAGTGACATGCCCACCACTTTTTTACCCTAGAAACTTACCAAAGTGACCCATTTCACTCAAAATTTGACCGGGAATCTAAATCTGGTCTCCGTTTCACGAAACTAATGTAACTGTTTTCTAAAAATGAAACACCTTGAAAATTCGACTTATTTAGCATGAAAGTTAATTTACCGACCGATTTTAAAAAACCGGGTGTCATTCGAACGGGGGGGCGGCCCCCAAACCCAACATACTTAAAACATTACCCTGCGATTAATAGAACTCGAGTTATTGCACTTTGGTAATGCATTTCTACGACAAGTATCAGAAAAACACCGGAAAAAAAAGAAAAAAAAATTTAAATGCGGTATTATCCTTTTTGAGCGATCCTCTTTCAAATGGGCTTAATTGCGACGCATTTATCTTTTGCGTTAGTTTCTGTCATTTTTTTTGTCTTCCTTCAATTCCTTCCAAACTTAGTTTTTTTGCACAAAATTCAACGCTGATCATGAATATGTATGGTGCTTGTTGAAATTCCATTTAGTTCAAAAGTTATGCCCAACTGTTCCTTTGAAATTCTTCCAATCTTTCAATAGTCTGTTTCAGTGACATGCCCACCACTATTTTTTTTTTACCCTCTAAACTTACCAAAGTGTCTCTTTTTCAAAATTTAACCAGGAGTCTCAATCTGGTCTCCGTTTCACGAATTTCCTGTAACTTGTTTTAAAAAATGAAACACCTTCTTGAAAAAAACCGATCTATTTGGCTGGAGTAACTTACGACCGTTTTTAAAAAAACCGGCCAATTCTCTCCAAACTTAGTTTTTCTTGACCAGAATTCAACGCTGATCACGAATATGTATGGCGCTTGTCGGAATTCCGAATCGATCATAAGTTATGCCTAACTGTTTCTTTGAAATTCGTCCAATCTTTCAATAGTCTGTTTCAGTCACATGCCCACCACTATTTTTTTTTTACCCTAGAAACTTACCAAAGTGACCCATTTGTCTCAAAATTTGACCAGGAGTCTCAATCTGGTCTCCGTTTCACGAATTTCCTGTAACTTTTTTTAAAAATGAAACACCTTCTTGAAAAAACCGATCTATTTGGCTGGAAAGTCAACTTACCGACCGATTTTAAAAACCGGCAATTCTTCCCAAACTTGTTTTTCTTGACCAGAATTCAACGCGGATCACGAATATGTATGGCGCTTGTCGAAATTCCGAATCGATCATAAGTTATGCCTAACTGTTTCTTTGAAATTCGTTCCCTCTTTCAATAGTCAGTTTCAGTGACATGCCCACCACTATTTTTACCAGAAACTTACCAAAGTGACCTATTTCACTCAAAATTTGACCAGGAATCTAAATCTGGTCTCCGTTTCACGAAAAAATGAAACACCTTGAAAAAACCGACCTATTTGGCTGGAAAGCCAACTTACTGACCGATTTTAAAAAACAGGCCAATTCTCACCAAACTTAGTTTTTATTGCACAGAATTCAACGCGATCACGAATAGGGACACTTGTAAAAAATTCCCGAATCGATCAATAGTTATGCTCCAACTGTTTCTTTGAATTCGTTCCCTTTCAATAGTCGTTTCAGTGACATGCCCACCACTATTTTTTTTTACCCTATAAACTTACCAAAGTGACCCATTTCACTCAAAATTTGACCAGGAATCTAAATCTGGTCTCCGTTTCACGAAATTCGTGTAACTGTTTTTAAAAAATAAAACACCTTCTTGAAAACTGACCTATTTTGGCTGGAAAGCCAACTTACTGACCGATTTTAAAAAACCGGCCAATTTTTACGAAACTTAGTTTTTATTGCACAGAATTAAACGCTGATCACGAATATGTATGACGCTTGTCAAAATTCCGAATCGATCAATAGTTATGCCCAACTGTTTCTTTTGAATTGTTCCTTTTTCAATAGTCGTTCAGTGACATGCCCACCACTATTTTTTACCCTAGAAACTTACCAAAGCGTCCCATTTTTCTCAAATTTAACCAGGAATCTAAATCTGGTCTCCGTTTCACGAAATTCCTGTTACTGTATTTAAAAAATAAAACACCTTCTTGAAAAAACCGACCTATTTGGCTGGAAAGCTAACTTACCGACCGATTTTAAAAAACCGGCCATTTCTACCAAACTTAATTTTTCTTGCACAGAATTCAACGCTGATCACGAATATGTATGACGCTTGTCAAAATTCCGAATCGATTAAAAGTTATGCCCAACTGTTTCTTTGAATTCGTTCCCTCTTTCAATAGTCAGTTTCAGTGACATGCCCACCTTTTTTTTACCCTAGAAACTTACCAAAGTGACCCATTTCACTCAAAATTTGACCAGGAATCTAAATCTGGTCTCCGTTTCACGAAACTACTGTAACTCTTTTCTAAAAATGAAACACCTTGAAAATTCGACCCATTTATCATGAAAGTTAACTTACCGACCGATTTTAAAAAACCGGGTGTCATTCGAACGGGGGCGGCCCCCAAACCCAAACATACTTAAAACATTACCCTGCGATTAATAGAACTCGAGTTATTGCACTTTGGTAATGCATTTCTACGATAAGTATCAGAAAAACACCGGAAAAAAAGGAAAAAAAATTTAATTGCGGTATTATCCTTTTTGAGCGATCCTCTTTCAAATGGACTTAAGGGGAAATTTTTTTTTTGCGTTATTTTTGGCTTTTTTTTGTCTTCCTCAATTCCTACCGATTTATTTTTTGAAAAAATTCAACCGATCATGAATATGTAGGGCTCTTGTTAAAATTTCCCATTTAGTTCAAATTTTTGCCAAACAGTTTTGAAATTCCCAATTTTTCAATATCGTTTCAGTGACATGCCCACCACATTTTTTTACCCAAACCTTAAAAGTGTCCCTTTTTTCCCAAAATTTAACCAGGAATCTAAATCGGTTTCCCTTTTTACGAAATTCTGCCCTTTTTTTAAAAAAATGAAACACCTTCAAAAAATGCCCCTTTTTTAAAAAACTTCCCGACCGAAAAAACCGGCCATTTCTCACCAAACTTAATTTTTCTGCACAGAATTCAACGCTACCAAAAATATGTATCCCTTGTAAAAAATTGAATCGAAAACATTATGCCCAACTGTTTTTTTTGAATTTTCCCCTTTCAATAGTCAGTTTCAGTGAACCCCACCATTTTTTTACCCAGAAATTTACCAAAGTGACCCATTTCACTAAAATTTGCCCCGAAATCTAAATCTGGTTCCGTTTCATGAAATTGTGTAACCTTTTAAAAATGAAACACCTTCGAAAACCACCTTTTTGGCAAAGCCAACTTACCGACCGATTTAAAACCGCCCCCACCAAACTTAGTTTTTTTTGAAAAACAACGCGATCACGAATATGTATGGGCTTGTCAAATTTCGAATCGATAAAAAGTTATCCCCCAATGTTTTTGAAATTGCCCCTTTTTAATAGTCTTTTTCCCAGTGACATGCCCACCACTTTTTTTTTTACCCTAGAAATTACCAAAGGCCCCATTTCACTAAAAATTTGACCAGGAATCAAAATTTGGGTCTCCTTTTCCCAGAAACAATTTAATTTTTTCTAAAACATCTTGAAAATTGATTATTTGCATGAAAGAATTTACCGACCTTTTTTAAAAACCGGGTGTTCGAACGGGGCGGCCCCCAAACCCAACATATTTTAAAACATTACTCGGATTTGAACTCGGTTATTGCACTTTTGGAATATTTCACGATAAGTACAAAAAAACACCGAAAAAAAAATTTAAATGCGAATCCTTTTTGAGCATCCTTCTGGGGCTTAATTTGCGCCCATTTATTTTTTTTGGTTAGTTTATCTTTTTTTGTCTTCCCCCAAACCTCCAAACTCGTTTTTGAAAAATTCCCGCTGACGAATATGTATGGCGCTATTTAAAAATTTCCCATTTTTTCAAAAGTTAGCAACTGTTTCGAAATTCTTCCAATTTTTCAAAGTTTTTTTTCGGCACCCCCACCACTTTTCCCTTTTCCCCTTTAAATTTCCCCAAAGTGTTCTTTTTTTTTCTAAAAATCGGAATCTAAATCGGGTCCCGTTTCAAAAAATTCTGTAATTTTTAAAAAAATAAAACACCTTCTTAAAAACGATAAATTTTGGGCTGGTTAACACCGACCGATTTTAAAACCGCCAAATTTCTCAAATTTTTTTCTTGCCCAGAATTCAACGCGATCACAAATGTATAGGTTTGTCGAAATTTCCCAAACGATCATAAGTTATGCCTAAATTTTTCTTTGAAATTTCCAATTTTTTCAATAGTTGTTTCAGTACATGCCCACCACTATTTTTACCTAGAAACTACCAAAGTGACCCATTTGTTCCAAAATTTGACCGGGAGTCTCAACTGGTCTCCGTTTCACGAAATTCCTGTAACTTTTTAAAAAATGAAACACCTTCTTGAAAAACGATCTATTTGGCTGGAAGTTAACTTACCGACCGATTTTAAAACCGGCCAAATTTCTCCAAACTTAGTTTTTCTTGACCAGAATTCAACGCGGATCACGAATATGTATGGCGCTTGTCGAAATTCCGAATCGATCATAAGTTATGCCTAACTGTTTTTGAAATTCGTTCCCTCTTTCATAGTCAGTTTGGACATGCCCACCACTATTTTTTTACCTAGAAACTTCCCAAAGTGCCCTATTTTCACTAAAAAATTTGACCGGGAATCTAAATCTGGTCTCCGTTTCACAAAAAAATGAAACACCTTGAAAACTGACCTATTTGGCTGGAAAGCCAACTTACTGACCGGATTTTAAAAACAGGCCACTCACCAAACTTAGTTTTATTGCACAGAATTCAACGCTGATCACGAATATGTATGACACTTGTCAAAATCCGAATCGATCAAAAATGTTATGCCCAACTGTTTTTTGAATTCTTTCCCCTTTTTCAATAGTCAGTTTCAGGACATGCCCACCACTTTTTTTTTTACCCTATAAACTTACCAAAGTGACCCATTTCACTAAAATTTGACCAGAATCTAAATCTGGTCTCCGTTTCACGAAATTCGTGTAACTTTTTTTAAAAATAAAGACCTTCTTGAAAAACTGACCTATTTGGCGGGAAATTTAAACCTACTTGACCGTTTTTAAAAAAACCGGCCATTTACGAAACTTAGTTTTTATTGCACAGAATTAAACGCTGATCACGAATATGTATGACGCTTGTCAAAATTCCGAATCGATCAATAGTTATGCCCAACTGTTTCTTTGAATTCGTTCCCTCTTTCAATAGTCAGTTTCAGTGACATGCCCACCACTATTTTACCCTAGAACCCCTACCAAAGCGTCCCATTTTTCTCAAATTTAACCAGGAATCTAAATCTGGTCTCCGTTTCACAAAATTTCCCTGTTACTGTATTTAAAAATAAAACACCTTCTTGAAAATGACCTATTTGGCGGGAAAGTTAACTTCCCGACCGATTTTAAAACCGGCCATTTTCACCAAACTTAATTTTTCTTGACAGAATTCCACGCTGATCACGAATATGTATGACGCTTGTCAAAATTCCGAATCGATAAAAGTTATGCCTAACTGTTTCTTTGAATTCGTTCCCCTTTCAATAGTCAGTTTCCAGTGACATGCCCACCTTTTTTTACCCTAGAAATTTACGAAAGTGACCCATTTCTCTCAAAATTTGGCCCGGGATCTCAATTTGGTCTCCGGTTCCCGAAACCTACGCAACTGTTTTCTAAAAATGAAACAACATGAAAATTCGACCTATTTATCATGAAAGTAACTTACTGACCGATTTTAAAAACCGGTGTCATTCGAACGGGGGGCCCCAAACCCAAACATACTTAAAACATTACCCTGCGATTAATAGAACTCGAGTTATTGCACTTTGGTAATGCATTTCTACGACAAGTATCAGAAAAACACCGGAAAAAAAAAAAAAATTTAATTGCGGTATTATCCTTTTTGAGCGATCCTCTTTCAAATGGACTTAATTGCGAAGGATTTATCTTTTGCGTTAGTTTTGGTCATTTTTTTGTCTTCCTCAATTCCTACCGATCTTATTTTTTTGCACAAAATTCAACGCTGATCATGAATATGTATGGCTCTTGTTGAAATTCCATTTAGTTCAAATGTTATGCCTAACTGTTTCTTTGAAATTCGTCCAATCTTTCAATAGTCTGTTTCAGTGACATGCCCACCAATTTTTTTTTTTACCCTAGAAACTTACCAAAGTGTCCCATTTTTCTCAAAATTTAACCAGAATCTAAATCTGGTCTCCGTTTCACGAAATTCTTGTAACCTTTTTAAAAATGAAACACCTTCTTGAAAACTGACCCATTTGGCTGGAAGTTAACCTACCGACCGATTTTAAAAACCGGCCATTCTCACCAAACTTAATTTTTCTTGCACAGAATTCAACGCTGATCACGAATATGTATGACGCTTGTCAAAATTCCGAATCGATTAAACATTATGCCCAACTGTTTCTTTGAATTCGTTCCCTCTTTCAATAGTCAGTTTCAGTGACATGCCCACCACTTTTTACCCTAGAAACTTACCAAAGTGACCCATTTCACTCAAAATTTGACCAGAAATCTAAATCTGGTCTCCGTTTCATGAAATTCGTGTAAACTTTTTTAAAAAATGAAACACCTTCTTGAAAAAACCGACCTTTTTGGCTGGAAAGCCAACTTACCGACCGATTTTAAAACCAGCCAATTCTCACCAAACTTAGTATTTCTTGCACAGAATTCAACGCTGATCACGAATATGTATGGCGCTTGTCGAATTCGAATCGATCAAAAGTTATGCCTCAACTGTTTCTTTGAAATTCGTTCCTCTTTTAATAGTCAGTTTCAGTGACATGCCCACCACTATTTTTTACCCTAGAAACTTACCAAAGTGACCCATTTCACTCAAAATTTGACCAGGAATCTAAATCTGGTCTCCGTTTCACGAATTTCCTGTAACTGTTTTTAAAAAATGAAACACCTTCTTGAAAAACTGATCCATTTGGCTGGAAAGTTAACTTTTCCGACCGGGTTTTAAAACCGGCCAATTCTCCAAACTTAGTTTTTCTTTACCAGAATTCAACGCGATTACGAATATGTATGGCGCTTGTTGAAATTCCGAATCGATCAAAAGTTATGCCCAACTGTTTCCTTTGAATTCCGTTCCTCTTTTCAATAGTCTGTTTCAGTGACATGCCCACCACTTTACCCTTGTGAAACTTACCAAAGTGACCCATTTGTCTCAAAATTCTGACCATGAGTCTCAATCAGGTCTCCGTTTGATGAAATTCGAGTACTTTTTAAAAATGAAACCTATTCTGAAAAGTTCAAACGATTTGGCTGGAAAAGCCAATCCACGACCGATTTTAAAACCGGGTGCTATTCGAATGGCGGCCCCAAAACTCAACATACTTAAAATATTTCTGGCTTCTGCGATTAATAGAACTGAAAGACACTTTGGTAATGCATTTCTACAACAAGTATTAGAAAAACACTGAAAAGAAAAAAGTTAAATGCGGTATTATCCTTTTGAGCGATCCTCAAATGGGCTTAATTGCGACGCATTTATCTTTTGCGTTAGTTTGGCTCATTTTTTTTGTCTTCCTCCAATTCCTTCCAAACTTCTTAGTTTTTTTGGTACTGAAAATTCAACGCTGATCATGAATATATGCAGGCAAAGTTGAAATTCCATTTAGTTCAAAAAGTTATGCCTAACCGTTCCTTTGAAATTCTTTACCAATCTTTTCAATAGTCTGTTTTTGCGACATGCCCACCACTATTTTTTACCCTATAAACTTACCAAAGTGACTCCATTTCACTCAAAAATTTGACCAATAGAATCTAAATTCGGTCTCCGTTTCATTTAGAAATTCGTGTAAATTTTTAAAAAAAGAAACACCTTCTTGAAAAACCGACCTATTTTGCTGGAAAGCCAACTTACTGACCGATTTTAAAAATCCGGCCAATTCTCACCAAACTTAGTTTTATGAAAAAATATAATCTAACGCTGACTCATTGAATATGTATGGCTCCTTGCCTGTTCCGAATCGATCAAAAGTTATGCCCAACTGTTTTCTTTTTTGAAATTGCCCTCTTTTCAATAGTCAGTTTAAAGTATGCCCACCTTCACTTTTACCCTAGAAACTTTCCAAAGTGACCCATTTGTCTCAAAATTTGACCAGGAGTCTCAATCAGGTCTCCGTTTTACGAAATTCGAGTAACTTTTTTTAAAAAATGAAACCTATTCTTGAAAAATCCAAACGATTTGGCTGGAAAGCCAACTTACCGACCGATTTTAAAAAACCGGGTGCCATTCGAACGGGGGGGCGGCCCCCAAACCCAACATACTTAAAACATTACTCTGCGATTAATAGAACTCGAGTTATTGCACTTTGGTAATGCATTTCTACGACAAGTATCAGAAAACACCGGAAAAAAGGTGCTAAATGCGGTATTATCCTTGAGCGATCCCTTTCAAATGGGCTTAATTGCGACGCATTTATCTTTTGCGTTAGTTTGGGTCATTTTTTTGTCTTCCTCCAATTCCTACCAAACTTAGTTTTTTTGCACAAAATTCAACGCTGATCATGAATATGTATGGCGCTTGTTGAAATTCCATTTAGTTCGTTTGCCTAACTGTTCCCTTTGAAATTTACCAATCTTTCAATAGTCGTTTCAGTGACATGCCCACCCTTTTTTTTTCCCTCTCCCCAAAAAGGGGTTTTCTTTTTCTCAAAATTTAACCAGGAACTAAATTGGTTCCTTTTCCAAAAACCCCGAACTTTTTAAAAAAAGAAACACTTTTGAAAAACGACCTTTTTTTTTGGCTGGAAAGCCAACTTTTTCGACCGATTTTTAAAAAAAGGCCAAATTCTCACCAAACGTGTTTTTTTGCAAAAATTTAACGCTGATCATGAAAATGTATGGCGCTTGTTGAAATTCCATTTGTTCGTTTGCCAACTGTTCCTTTGGGAAAATTTTACCAACTTTCAATAGTCTGTTTTGGACATGCCCAAAATTTTTTTTTTTACCCTCTAAATTTTTTAAAGTGTCTCATTTTTCTCAAAATTTTAACCAGGAATTAAATCTGGTCTCCGTTTCACGAAATTCCTGTAAACTTTTAAAAAATAAACACCTTTTTGAAAAAAATGATCTTTTTTGGCGGAACTTACCGACCGATTTTAAAACCGGGGCCAATTTTCCCAAACCTTTGTTTTTTTTGACCAGAATTCAACGCGGATCCCCAAAGAGGGGCTTGTCAAATTGGGAAACGAAAAATGTTTGCCTTGTTTTTTTGAAATTCGTCCAACTTTCAATGTTGTTTCGTGAATGCCCACCCAATTTTTTACCTGAAACTTCCAAAAAATGACCCATTTGTTGAAAATTTAAGATTCAATCTGGTCTGTTTTTTCAAATTGGGAACTTTTTTAAAAATGAAACCTCTTCTTGAAAAAAAACCCAAAAGATTTGCTGGGAAAAATTCCGACCGTTTTAAAAACCAGCCAATTTCACCCAAATTGTTTTCTTGAAAAATAACGCTGATAGAATATGTTTTTTCGTTGTATTGATCAATAGTTATGCCCCCCTGTTTCTTTTTAATTGCCCCTTTTTTAATAGTCAGTTTGTGACATGCCCACCACTATTTTTTTTCCCCGGGGAAATTTCCAAAGTGACCCCCTTTTTCCAAAATTTTACCCAGGAATTAAATTGGTCTCCCTTTCCGGGTTGTGCTTTTTTTAAAAATGAAAAACCGAAAAAAAGAACCTATTTGGTGGAAAGCCAACTTTCGACCGATTTTAAAAACAGGCCAAATTTTTCCAAACTTTGTTTTTTCGACCAGAATTCAACCTGACACAATATGTTTGGGCTTGTCGAAATTTCCGA
>BMAV01004635.1:0-21895 GCA_019973955.1 Trichonephila inaurata madagascariensis | reverse complement strand
AGCTCTGCGGGGACCCTGGGGGAATAAAAAGAAGCAAAAAATAAAAATGCAGTTTAGGGTTATTTTTACTGATAAATGTATATTTACACAAACGATACTTATTACAGATTATGAACTATCTTTCCCCTTTTCGGTCACTAGTTAACGCTATAGAAACTCAGAAAATATTTTTTGACCCAGGATGGTGCAAATATTGACATCACTGAAGGGGGATAAAAACTGTTTTAAAAATTTTTTTGGGGTTTGCTTTTTTTCCCTGCTTTAAAATCACCCAGGAATGCTGACATTGAATTTTTTACAAAATAGCCGAAATTTATTTTTTAAAGTTATCTTTCAGGTTTTTTCGTAATTCCGTCAATGTCCATAATTGTAAAGGGAAATGTTTTTCAAATAAGGTCCTTTTAAAATTTATAAACCCCTTTCAGCTACTCAAAAACCCGAAAAATTTTTGGAAGTATTAGAGGTGTTATTGAGAATTGCCGACCCCTGGGTTGGGAAAAAAATTGTATTTAAGGAAATCCAAGAAATAATCATATAGGTTTTTTTTTCTTTGGTCAAAAAATACAACTGTTGAGGAAAAAATAAAAAATTTTCCCAAAAAAGGAAACCCACAAAACATTAATGAGTGTCCCAAACCCCCTTAAACTTTTCCACTAATGGTTTTTTTTCACATTTGTTTTTTTTGATTAGACGTTTGTTTGGTTTCAAGCACGGGAAGCAAGAACTGGCGATTTGTATTTTAAAAACATTTCAGTGTGAAGTTTTTATTCGCACAAAGACTAAAAAGTTTTTTCTTTTTTAAATATGGTTATAAAAATTTTTTTTGGGGGTAAGTAAAAAGAGAGAGAGAGAGGGGGGGTTCACTTAAAAATTTAAATTAAAAAATTAATCACAGAATTTCCCGGGAAAACCCAAAGACGTTGTGTTCCTGGAAAATTTTTTTCCCCTTGGTGAATCGTATCATGAAAATTAAACTGTTACCAAATTGAATTGTTTTTTTCTACAAATACTTTTCAAAACCCGAAAGTCATGATTAAATACACACACAGTTTATTAGAAATTATATAGTTATCTAGACAAGTTTAAAATTTTAAATAAAAATGTTTAAAAAAAGTAGAGGTAAATAAGTTTTTTTTTTTCGGGAATTTTTTTTGAAAAAAATTATTCCGTTTTGACTTTTTTTTGTTGCATGACAAAAATTTAAATGTTTTCAACAGAGATATAGGAAAGGGGGGGGGTTAGACGACCCCCCCGTTCTAGATTTTTTAAATTTAAGAGAAAAGTAAATACACATAAATTTTTTTGTTTTTAGGTTTTTTTTTTAATTATTTGTTATTAATATTTTGTTACATTCCTCAATGCTAATTATTTATTCAATAATTTATTTTTTTATACCCTTCCCAACAATCGAGGAAATAAAGAGAATATATACTGCAGCGTAGGTTTATGTTAAAAATTAGACTCCCCCCCCATTGAAAAATACCGGTGCCCCACTGAGTTAAAAACCCAATATAGTTCTATCAGTAAAAAATTTTTTTACAATATCTAAAAAAAAAACAAAAAAGTCGAATAAATATGGTAAATTTTTGAACAGTTATTAAAAAATAAAAAACAAGTCGAATTTCCGGGAAACATAGCAAAATTAAGAAAAATATAATATTAGTTTGTAGTTGGTTTCCATACCACTCCTTATTCATATCTTCCATTTAGATGTAAAAGACAGAAGCGGCAATGACCACAAGAAAGTTTTCCTTTCTTATCAGTGGTACGTCATGAATTTGGATCGGTGTTTTAACAAAGGCATTTTTTTGGGGAGATTTTAATGAAAATATCTAATTTTTTTAGTATTACCAAGAAAAAAGTTTAAATTCAATATTCATTTGGGGAAATTAACATTTTTCTGTGTGTTAAGTAATAACCAGATTTAGAGCAGCGATAAACATGCCGCCCGGTCATGGCAGTTGTACAAACAAATTCATATTTAAGAGCGATACATTAAAAATAGATAAAGAAGTTCAATGAATCAAGCAATCAAATATATCAATTTTGCATATTCATGTGTCATGCTAGTATTAATCGCAAAATAACTTTTTTTTTCTTCTTGTAATTTTAATGGTTAGTAATAACAATAACTTTGGGAGAAACAAACCATTTTATGGGGAAAACAAATTTTTTAAGTAACACCTCATGTCTTCCAAGCAAAAAAATATCTGAAGAATATATATATGTTTTTTTAAAAGACGTTTTGTTTGACTATTTCATACCAAAAAACAAGCTTAGATCAACAACTTTTTTTAAATTTTGTTAAAAAAAACAACTCTAAAAAAATTAACTAAAATAATATAATTTCTTTTGTTAATATACCACTAATCAAATAAATTTTTAATGGCCCCTTTACAATTTTTTCAAGACGAGATAAATTGACTTTCTAAAGAAATACTATAAGAAAACAAAATATTTGTTCAGTGGAGCCAAAAAAGGGGAAATAACAAAAGCCTAATATAAAAAAATTACATTTTTTATAAACATATAAAACTGGAAGGATAAACATATGATCTGGATTGAAATTTTTGAGTGTTTCATATGCTTCCGGACCTGATAAACCAGATTTTTTGTAAAAACAAAAATATTTGCAAAAATTTGAAACAAAAATACCCAAGAAAGTTTGATGTTTGATCTAATTTTTGCAAATAATAAATTTATTTTAAAATTCAGTAAAAAATTTTTGCTACATCCTGCACTGATAAATTAAGATGTAAAAAAATATGTGGTTTGTCAAAAGAAAAATCAAATTATCAACGTACATGGGTTTCTTTTTTAGAAAGTGGAATGCAAAATGTTTAATAATGTCACAACTTTTTACAAACTGTAAACTAAGTGCGAAATAAATGATGTGGTACGAGTTTTCAATTTAAATAAAACATTTATTAAGTATTTACAAGGATGCATAAAAAAAGCTTAAGTATTATCGCGCACGCTCACAGCCGTCTGTTTCCTCCAAACGCATCTAGTGGGACTACATTCCTTCTCCGTTGGGAGCCCCTTTTCCTCCCCTGTTGCCAACAGAGAAAAAGAAAAACTACGCTTACACCCCCTTCCTAGGGGATCAGTCACCCTTCGCTCCTTGGGTGACTAAGATTTATTAGGCGCTCGCCCCTCCTGGTCAATCAATCACTATTTCAGTGTTTCCGCGACATTCACCCACCTTTGAGGGTCTTGATTTCCGGTGACGCTGCGTTTGCTCTCTCAGTTGGCCTAGGTACTAAATCTAAATCTTTTCCTGCTGTTCCCGAATGGTTTGAACATGTCTAACCCCTCTTATTGATTTCTTGATGATCTAGACAATCTATGTCAGTTACATCTGACGTTTGATTTCTTGTAAAAACATGGTTGGTGTTAATGGTGATAAATCATTAACATCCTCAGAAATGTAAGTTAAGGGTCTAGAATTGATCACATGTTCACATTCACATAGTAAGTATTTAATTCTTCGTAATATAACGAAGCTCTACCTAACATTTTTCTCAAAATTTGTTTTAACATTTGAATCATTCTTTTCCCAAAATCCCCCACCATGGGCACTGGGAGGGTTAAATTTCCACTTTATTTTTGGATATTAGCTTTAAATTACTGCATCCCAGTCAATAGAATTAAGTGCGCTATTAGACCCAAAAAATTTGTTCCATTATCCGAATAAATAATGGTCACTGTCTTCTCGAAATAAATCTTCTTAAAGATTGTAAAATCTGCGGTAGAAAGAGATGTAATAAGTTCAAAATGCACTGCTCGGAATACAGCACAAGTAAATAATACTATCCAGCCCTTAGCTTATCTTTTTTAAAAAAAGTGGGCCTGCAGATCAACTCCTACAACTTGAAATACTTTAGAGTTGTTACCCTATCTTTCTAAAGAAGATGGTACCACTTCCGTTTTTGAGCCGAAAATCTTTTGCACCTAGTGCATTTTTTTATTATTTGTCTAATTAATTTTCCTTTTAAAATCCAAAATTTTCTGCAAATGATTCATTACAATAGATACACCTGCATGCATAAGTTCCCCATGTTTACGCACGATCATCAAATGAACAACTGGGTGTTCCTTAGGTAAAATGATGGAAACTTAAAATTATCTGTATCTTCCCGAAAACTAAGTTTTGTTCTACAAAGCAAAATTCCAAATTGATCTAAAAAAGGTTTTAAAGGACGCAATTTCTCATCCGTCACTCCCTCAAAATTTTCCATTTGTATTAATTTAATTACAATTTTTTTCGCATGATCAAACAGAAAATGTTATTTCCGAAGTATTACAAACATCAATTTCTTGGCATTTTTTAAAAAAACGAAATATCCCAAACTATCATGCGAACAACTTTAAGTAAGATGAGAAATATTTACAGTGCCAGTTAAACTCCTCAATTCTCTTAGCGGTATTAACCAAAACAGATTTCCTTAACTCTAAATTCATCGTCTTTTCATCGGGAACTTGTTTTGACCTCGGGCATTGAACCGGGTTTTCGGACAACCAGGAGGGTTCCCCCTCCCACCATCTTAAATAAATAAGCTGTTGAGCGCTACAACCCCCAGTGATAGCGTCTCAAAAATTTGGGGGAAGGGAGTTTGGTTTGACGAGCATTCTGGAACGCGGAGAAATGGGCTTCTGGCGGTTTTGATGGGTTTCTCCCAGCCGTGTTTGAGACCAGTAAATAAAAGTATAAACTAGCTGCTTGGCCCGGCGTTGCAAGGGCTTTCTCTTTCCCTCATGACACCAGCATTTCTGTGTGAGTGTTTGTACGCGCACAATGTGAGTGATTTCTAGATTAATATCATTAAATTTCCCCTTTTCCAAATTTGTACCATTCCACTTATTTTTGATTTAAGACAGGTTTCTTTTCCTTCTCTATAGCCTGGCATAACACGAATTTTTTTAGTGGAACATTATTGTTCCCTCTTCCCCTCCCCCTCACTGATAAGATATAGCTTCAAATTTCGACGAATGACTTTTAAAAAACAATATTGCGTTAGTTAAAAAATTATTAATGTGAAACAATAAAAAGAAAACGATTCTGATGTTAAGAGTAAAATAAAAAACTGTCATCTTTTTTTTAATAATAGTTAGTTTCTATGAATCAAAAATAATAAAATAAATTTCAGATTTTCATGAATCAATCAATCGTTTCATATAGTTAGCTTAAAAATTTCTGTAAAAGGTGTTTTTATCCAAAATAATAGACAATGTACGTCTTAATTAACAAATAATTAATTTAGTAATGAAATAGAAATAATCCCCTTTTAAAAACATATATATTTTAATTAAAATCCATTTTCTATAAGTAATAAACAAAAGAAAAATTTGCAGATAGCTATTGAAATGATTGCTTTTTTTTAATGCTTGAATAAACATATATAGTTTTAAAAAAACAGCATGGGGGAAAGCCTACATATATTTTTACATGTACTAAAGAAAACATTCAAAATGAAAAAAAGCTATAAGATAAAAACATTTTGATATTTTATTTTAATTTTATAGTTTTTCATTCCATTGTGTTTAGTAAATTATTTAATTGGTTTTGGACTTCTTCAGAGTGAATGGGGGCTGCAGTAGCCAGTGGTTAGGTAATCCGGACCATGGCAGGCATGTCATGAGTTCGAGCCCCTATACCACTGAAGACCCACCGTGTAGGGCAGCGATGCACGTTAAATCTGTCGAGCTGAAATGTCCTCCCGTTGGTGTGGTGTGGTAGTTAGGAGAGGGGGTGCCAGCTCAGGTGTCGTCCACGTCCTTGACCATGGTTCAAAATTACGTGGTCCGTCGCAAAGCCCTCGTGTAGCTGAACAGTGCGACGTTAATATTCACTCACTCACTCCTCCAGAGTGAATGGACTCATGGACCTGATCTAGCTCTGCTGATCTCGAGGGATCAGAAGAAGCAACAGATAGTAAATGCAGTATACGTATATTTATTATAGATAAATGTATATTTATGCGTATACTTATTACAGATTATGAACTATCATTCCCTTCGGTCACTAGTTAACGTTATACAGTAAACTCAGAAAATAGTTTTTTGAGCTACAGATGGTGCACATAATGACATCAATTGAAGTCGAGATGAAAACTGCTTAAAAATCTTCGTGTGGCTGCGTTCTTTCCTTTTCTTCTCCTTCATACCAACAGATCGATGCGTTAGAAAGGGATTGATTGATACGTTACTAATATGATGCATGACAGAATTAGGGAATAGAAGTCAATGTTATAGATTTAAAGTTTTATTTCAAATTAATTTTGCATCAATTAAAGATATTTCTTATCATGTAAATAAACAGCATAAAATATAACTATTTCTTAAACCAAAGTAAAAAGGAATTAAATTGTTCATATATTTTGTATTTTAAAATAAGAAATAGACAGCATCAAATATAAGTATTTCTCTGCATTATGAAATAAAAAGATAAATAACAATTTTAATGCGAACACAGTGCTTACACTGCTTTACTTTCGTATCGCAAAATCAGGGGTATATTTTTGATTCTCGATTTGACAAGATTTTGAGCATTCAGTTGCTAAACAATTTCTTTGAAGACTCGAAACATTTTTCAAACAAATGAGGAAAAATTTTCTACTTAAATATCTAGAACCAAAAGTGGAAAGCCGAGTACATGCATATTTTCTCTCTTCAAAGAACTAAATCACTCCAGGAATGCTGACATTGAATATTTTAAAATAGCCGTAAATTTATCTTTAAAGAAGTTATCTTTCAGGTTTTTTTCGTAATTCCGTCAATGTCCATAAATGTGAAGATGTTTTTTCAAATAGGGTCCATTGCAAATTTATCAACTTCCAGCTACTCAATAATTGACAAATTTGTAGAGTACTTTGTAAGTGTTACTGAGAATTGCCGACCTCTGCGTTAGAAAATAAATTGTATTTAAGTGAAATCCAAGAAATATACAACTGTTGACAGAAACATAATAATTTTGCCAAAAAGGCAATCTTATCAAAAAATTAATGAGTCATTGCCAGCCCTTATTAACATTATCACTAATGGCATTTTTTCACATTTGTTTTTTCTCTTGGATTAGGCAATTAACTTCTCAAACTTTCAATACTGGCATTACTTTTCAATAATAATTTTTTATAGCGCCCCTTATACAATAATAGTGTATTCAATGCAATAATAATGCACTTTGACGCTAAAGCTACAAAACAGTCTCAATTATAAATAGCACAAATTAATAAGATTAGTATATTAAATTTTATATATATAACTTTTAAGTAATATATATTTTATTTTTTCTCGAATTTTTTAAACTGGAACAGATTGTAAAATGCGGTGGCTGCTTTCAAGATAAAATATAGGTCTCAGCCAAATATTGAAAATGTACTCAGGTGTCAATTTCTAATCATGAGCCTTTCGCTTTGAGAAAAACTTTCTTCTGCAAGACGAAGCCCATAAGTCGCTAATACTTATTAAACTTGCTCTTAATTTAATATTAATAACTTAGTTATAAATACCTTGAGCAGCACTGATACATTAAATTATACTATCTGGAAGTACCCGCTCTTCGAACAGTTCAATTTTTAAAAAGAACTAAAACATTCTTGATAAATAGCTAAATTGTCAGGTGAGTAAACCCAAATGCGCGACAATGTTTACGAAAATGTAAAATGATATTTTAAAATGAATGCTCATATTATAATTAGTTTTAAGCGAACTGCCAATTTTAAGCCTCACCGAATTAATTTAGAATCAATGTTAAACAATGAAAAATAATATAAAATTCGAATGAAGAATAATATGTTATTTTAATATTTAAACGAAGAAGACTTCAAAATGTTTTATCCGGGGCAGAGCTCGATACTACCGTTAATGGTCACGTGGGGTGATTAGGTCACCCCAATCCTTTTAATATAATTATTTTGTGTACGCAATTACAAATCGTGATTCAGTGAATAATTTAATTAAGAAAGTAAACTTACCCACTTTCAAGAGCTTTTCAATTTTCTTTGGTAACAAATAAGCAGTTTGCCAAATTAACGATTTTGTGATCTGTGTGTCCCGTGCTACCACTTCCGGGTTATAAGTGTATTCATTATGATGATTTTATGTTACTGCTAAAAATTGTGTAAACGCTTTTCATTATGTTTATATGTTTTGAGAACACTCATAAAAATAAGTCTTGGCCAAGTAATCCTTCAAAGTGTTCTCCGTGGTTTCCAAATATCATAAAACTCTTTTTGCATGGTAAAAGCGCAACAGAAATACATTATTTACAACTTCCTAAATGAGAAACAAACACTTAAGAGGGGTCATAACTAACTGTACCAATAACTTAGAGGCCAAACAGATTACAACTATAATGTGCAGTATTTCAAAAATAATCACAGTGATGAATTTTTGATGTTCCTAATTTTTCGATTCTGGGTCTGGGATTTGTTTTCTCTGAAAGAGTAGTAAAAATCCTCATCATGAGATTACAGCAAATCAAATAAAAAGTTTTTTTTATTTGGTTTTTTGGATCAAAAGATAGCTAATTAGGTATTGAAGAAGTTTTATTTTTTGATGACTTATATTGCTTATAAATTATATCAGAGTAAAGTGCATTTTATTATACTCTGAAGAGTATTTTTGTTTTAATTCATTTCCCGATGAAATTAATTATTTTTTAAATCTTTTATTTTCGATATGCTCGCGCCCCCTCGTAAATTATCATTGCCCCAGAGTACTTACAGTTGAAACACTGGATTAGAGACTTTGCTTGGTTTCGAGCACTTGAAGCAGAACTGGTGATTTGTATTTTGAAAACATTTCAGGTGTGAAAATTTATTCAGACAAGACTGAAAGTTTTTCATTTTTAAATATGGTTATGAAAATATTTTTGGGGTAAGAAGAGAGTGGAGTACACATCTTAACATTTAATTGAAAAATTAATCCTGACTCTGCGACGTCCTCCAATGACGCTGTGTATCCCAGAGATATTATTATTTCCCCTAGTGAATCGTATCATGCAATTAGAGACTGTTACCAAATTGGTGCTCTTCTACAAATACTTTTCACTTGACCCGAGAATCATGATTAAATACCTACACAGTTTATTAGGAAATTATATAGTTATCAGACAAGATTAAATTTTAAATAAAAGTAGAGAATTGAAATAACGTTTTTTTTTTCTGAATTAATTTTTTGACAAAATTATTCGTTTTGACTTTTGTTGTTGCATGGCAAACATTTAAATATTTTCAACAGATGATATAGGAAGGAAGGGGTTCAGACGACCCCATCGCTCCTAGATTTTTTAATTTAAGAAAGTAAATACACATAAATGTTTGTGCTTTCACGTTATATTTTTAATTATATCCTCAATACTAATTATTTATTCAATAATTTATTTTTTAATATTCCATTCCCAACAATCGAGGAAATAAAGAGAATATATACTGCAGCATATTGGTGTATGTTGAAATGGTAGACCCCTCCCCCATTGAAAAATACCTGTGTGCCCCACTGGAGTGAAATATACCTCATATAGTTCTATCAGTCAAAAAATATTTGAATTTCTAAAAACAAACACAATAAGTCGAATAAATATGGTGAATTTGCAGACAGTTATTGAAAAAATCAAAACAAGTCGCAATTTCGGATAACATAGCATAATTTAAAAATATAATATTAGTTTGTAGTGTGTTGGTCCATAGTCCATACTACTCCTTATTCATATCTTCCCATTTAAGATGTAAAATTCGTGACAGAAGCGGCAATGATACAAGAAAAGTTTTCCTTTCTTATCAGTGGTGCACTGTCAGTGAACCGTGGATCGGTGCTTAACAAAAGGCATTCTTTGGGGAGATTTGCTGTACGAAAATATCTAATATTTTTAGTATTACCTAGACAAAGTATTTAAATTCAATATTCATTTGGAAATTAACAGTTTTTCTGTGTGTTAAGTAATAGCCTTACGATTTAGAGCAGCGATACTCAACATGCGGCCCGGTCATAACCAGTTGTACAAACAAATTCAATTATTTAAAGAGCATTATTAAAAATAGATAAAGAAGTTCAATGAATCAAGCAATCAAATATATCAATTTTGCTATATTCATGTGTCATGCGCACTGAAGTATTAATCATGAGATAACTTTTTGTTTTTCTTCTTGTAATTTTAATGGTTAGTAATAACAATAACATTGGACAAACAACCATTTTATGAGTGAAACTAATTTTTAAGTAACACCTCATGTCTTCCAAGCGAAAAATATCTAAAGAATATATGCTGTTTCAAGACGATTATGATTTTGACTATTTCATACAGAAAAACAAGCTTAGATCAATGACTTGTTTAAATTTTCGTTAAAAATAAACTAACTCTCTAAAAACTAAAAATAATATAATTCTCTTTGCTCGTTACTATACCACTAATCAAATAAATTTTTTAATGTGGCCCTTTCTTTACAATCTCTTTCCAAGACGGGAATGGTGGCCGCGGTAGCCGGAAGTGGTATAGGTATCAGATCGATGGCTTGCTTGTCGCTTGAGTTCAGGCCCAATTGCACTAAAAGACCCACCGTGTGGGGCAGCGATGCACGTTAAAATCTGTCGAGAGCTGAAGGCATCCCTCCCGTTGGTGTTGTGGTGTGGTAGTTAGGAGAGGGGGTGCCAGCTCAGGTGTCGTCCACGTCACTTGACCATGGTTCAAAATTACGTGGTCCGTCGCCAAAAGCCCTCGTGTAGATGAGCAGTGCGACGTTAATATTCAATCAATCAATCAAGACGAGATAAATTGACTTTCTTAAAGAAATATTTGTAACAACAACAAAATCTTTGTTCAGTGGTTGCGTCACAAAATGCAGAAGTAACACAAAAGCCTAATATAAAATTAATTACATTTTGATAAACATATAAAACTGGTAAGGATAAACATATGATCTGATACCAGAAATTGTTAGAGTGTTTTATATGCTTCCGCTGCACTCGATAAATTCAGTTATTTGTTCAGATATTTTTTTTTTTTTTGTAAAATCAAAAAATATTTGCATAAATTTGAAACAAAAATACACAAGAAAGTTTGATGTTTGATCTAATTTTAAGCAAATAATAATGATTTCATTCTAAAGTTGAGTAAAAACTCTTTGCTACTATCCTGCACTTGATAAATTAGATGTGAAATAAAAAGAAATATATTTGAAGCTTTGTCCAAAAGAAAAAAAATCAAATTATCAAAAGTACATGGCAGTTTCGTTTTATGAAAGTGGAATGCAAACAATAGACTTGCGATCATTGATGAAATTACCCCAGGTGAAGCCTATTTTTTTGTGAATTGAGTTTATATAGTTTAAAATAAACTACAAAATAATCAGTTTAAATTTTTTGATCAATTGGATTTTTTTCCGCATTTTAAATGTCCTTAATCCCCTCCCTCCAATCCCCGTATTGCGGCCCGTGTGAAATAGCTGTTACATGTACGCGGTCCGGTGGAAAATAGGTTGAGTACCCCAGATTTAGAGGAAACAAAATAAAAGAATAGAAATTATTTTTGTATCTAATTGCACATTTTTAATGTTTTACTTCTTACTCTTACAAGGGTAGATGAGTTTATAACATCGACATTCAGTATCAGTCAAGTACACTCATGGACAAAAAATTTGCTACCTAGAAGGAATCGTCAAAAATAAAACGAATTTTTACATACGTAATGACTACTTCGATATAAGTATATATGATTAGAAAAATCAAAGAAGGATAATTTATTTCAGAGAAAAAGGCAAAAGAACGGAGGATTTAATACCCACATTAACCATTCTATAGCGTAAATGTACGAAGCGATACGATTGGGACATTAGAGGCATACAAATTCTGTATGATGTCTTAGGACATTTCGTTCCATATTTGCTAACCACTCTTCTAGTTCATTCAAACTCGTCAGGTGCCCAACTCGTATCCCAAACGATCCCAGATATACTCGATTGGAGACAAATCTGGGGATCAGGGAGGAACAGAAGAAGTAGTAAACGTGCGTAAACAGACTTGTGTGACACCATTGCTGCCGTGTGAGGTGGAGCATTGTCTTGATGAGAAATAGCTCCTAGGAGCCGTTGCATAGTGGCAACACATGTGGTTTGCAGGATGTCATGGATATTTTACTGGGCTGTTATGGTGCCACGGATCAATACCAGAAGTGACCGTGTATTGTAGGCAATGGCACCCCAAGGCATCACACCAGAAGTGGGAGCGGTGTGTCGCTGTAAAGCAAGGTAGGATTGAGGAGTTCAACACGGGGTTTCACACACACGAACACGGTCGTCATCAATGTTGAGATTGGATCAAATCGTACCATGTCCCTTAAATCTCTTTTCAAAGTGAGAAGTCTTTTTGGCTTTGGGAATTTCGGACTCTGGGTGTAACAGGCTGTATGTCCGTATTCCTTACAGTTAATACAGTAGAGCTATCCTGCTTTTCTTTTATTTTAGATTTTAAGTTGTATGTTCTTTTACACACTTTAAACATTTGGGTTTTAGAAGATAGTTTTTCGCGGTTTGGTAGGAATGATAATCACACATTGAAACAGATTTTTTTTTCGTTATTCACATTTCATGGTAAAGTAACTTGGAAAAATAGTTGTGGGGATTGTGCTTTCTCAGATATGAGTTGGAAACAGTGCATTCAATTTTTAAATATATTCTATTTTCATTGAAGATGAGAAGATCTTTAATGACAATTTTAATAGGTTTCCTTCTTTAAGATTCATAACGAAATATTCAAAGTCACTACCGTCCGCCAAGGTGTGGTAAAAAGAATCGATATTTTTCATCAACTTATTAATATATAATTTAATAAATTCACGGAGATTACTTTTTAAATAATGCCGAGGAATTTTTCACTAATTATCTTAAGTTGTTCACACATATACACACAAAGATAATTGCTTTAATTTTCAACATTATTATTTGGAGTGGAGGCTTGGGCTTAGAATACTGGCTCGGAATTAGTTGAGGACGATTGCTCGACATCTTAATCGAGGCCAAGCTTTGGTTGCTACATTCAATTGATTCAATATTTAGGATTGGAGAGTCCAGGCCTGCAGTTTTTTGGGAAAAAGTCATCCGAAGAAGATTCCTTTATTTGCTTTACTTTTTTAAAATTTTTTTATTCGTCCTTTTATTACTAACAGTTGTTATAGGTTTTATTTCTTTCATTCTGTTGTACCCTCACTCGAATCCACAATCAAACTGGTGATTTCACGTTTAGATCAGAATGGAATAAGTCAGTCGCTATTCAAAATCTTTGACCACTATATACACCCATATGTACCCGCGCTTTCCAGCGTCCTCTACACAGTTGGACTCTAAAGATTGTTATTTAATGTTTTTTTTTCCCTCATTATCAGAATATTCCGTATTTACTAAATGAGGTGCTATGGTCGGGAAATCCTGCGTTTGATTGCGGGGTTCAGGTGAGGGTACAACAGAATGAAAGAAATAAACTCATAACAACTGTTAGTAATAAAAGGACGAATAAAAATTTTAAAAAAGTAAAGCAAATAAAAGGAATCTTCAGTTGACTTTTTCCCCAAAAAACTGCAGGCCTGACTCTCCAATCCCAATATTGAATCAATTGAAACGGGCAACCAGCTTGGCCTCTTTGATTAAGATGTCGAGCAATCGTCCTCAACTAATTCCGAGCCAAATCATTCTAAGCCCAAGCCTCCACCAAATAATGCTGAAAATTAAAAGTAATTATCTTGTGTGTATATGTGAACGCTTAGAGATAATTAATTGTATTATTTACAAAAAGTATCTTCCGGTGAATTTATTAAATTATATATTAATAAGCGATGAAAAATATCAGTTCTTACTCACACCTTGGCGGACGGTGAGCTTTGAATATTTCGTTATGAGTCTTAAGAGGAAACCTATTAAAATTGTCATTGAAGATCTTCTCATCTTCACGAAAATAGAATATATTTAAAAAGTGGATACACTGTTTCCAACTCATATCTGAAAACACAATCCCCACAACTATTTTTTCAAGTTACTTTACCACATAAAATGTGAATAACGAAAAAAATCTCATTTCAATGTGTGATTATCATTCCTACCAAACCGCGAAAAACTACTTCTAAAACCCAAATGTTTAAAGTGTGTAAAGAACATACAACTAAAATCAAAAAGAAAAGCGGATAGCTCTTACTGTATTAACTGTAAGAATACGGATTATACAGCCTGGCCCACTGAGGTCAGAATTCCCAAAATGCATCACTTTGAAAGAGATTTAAGGGGACATGGTACGGGCGGTTCAATCTCAACATTGATGACGACCGTGTTCGTGTGTGGAAACCGTGTTGAACTCCTCAATCTATGGCTTTACAGCGACACACCGCTCCACTTCTGGTGTGATGCGCTTGGGGTGCCATGCCTACACGGTCACCCCTGGTGACGATCAGCACCATAACTTGGCCCAGTGGTACGTCCATGACATCCTGCAACCACATGTGTTGCCCACTTATGCAACGGCTCCTGGAGCTATTTCCTCAACAAGACAATGCTCCACCTCACACGGCAATGGTGTCACAGTCTGTTTACGCGTTTACTACTTTTCCTTGTCCTCCCCGATCCCCAGATTTGTCTCCAATCGGTATATCTGGGATCGTTTGAGACTCGGTTGGGCACCGACGAGTTTGAATGAACTAGAAGAGTGGTTACAGCAAATATGGAACGAAATGTCTCAAGACATCATACAAGTAATTTGTATGCCTCAATGCCCAATCGTATCGCTTCGTACATTTACGTTTTGCTAGAATGGGTTTAACAATTATTAAATCCTCCGTTCTTTGCCTTTTTTCTCTGAAATAAATTATCCTTTTTTTCTTTGATTTTTCTAATCATATACTTATATCAAGTAGTCATTACGTATGTAAAAATTCGTTTTATTTTGACGATTCCTTCTAGGTGCGCAAATTTTTTTTGTCCATAGGTGTATTTCGACTGATACTGAATGTCGATGTTATAAACTCATCTACCCTTATGGAAGTAAAGTAAAACATTAAAAAAAATGCAATTAGATACAAAATAATTTCTATTCTTTATTTTTGTTTCTCTAAATCTCGGTACTCAACCTATTTTCCACCGGACCGCGTACATGTAACAGCTGGCCCGGGCCGCAATACGGGGAGGATTAAGGACATTTAAAATGCGGAAAAAATCAATTGATCAAAAATTTAAACTGATTATTTTGTAGTTTATTTTAAACTATATAAACTCAATTCACAAAAAAATAGGCTTCACCTGGGGTAATTTCATCAATGATCGCAAGCCCATTGTTTGCATTCCACTTTCATAAAAACGAAACTGCCATGTACTTTGATAATTTGATTTTTTTTTCTTTTGACAAAGCCTAACATATTTTTATTTCACATCTTAATTTATCAAGTGCAGGATAGTAGCAAAGAGTTTTTACTCAACTTTAGAATGAAATCATTATTATTTGCTTAAAATTAGATCAAACATCAAACTTTTCTTGTGTATTTTTGTTTCAAATTTATGCAAATATTTTTAAATTTTACAAAAAAAAATATCTGAACAAATAACTGAATTTATCAGAGTGCAGGAAGCATATAAAAAACACTCTAACAATTTCGGTATCAGATCATATGTTTATCTTACCAGTTTTATATGTTTATCAAAATGTAATTAATTTTATAGGCTTTGTGTTACTTCTGCATTTTGTGACGTAACCACTGAACAAATATTTTGTTGTTGTTACAAATATTTCTTTAAGAAAGTCAATTTATCTCGTCTTGATTGATTGATTGAATATTAACGTCGCACTGCTCATCTACACGAGGGCTTTTGGCGACGGACCGCAATTTGAACCATGGTCAAGTGACGTGGACGACACCTGAGCTGGCACCCCCCTCTCTAACACCACACCACACCAACGGGAGGACGTTTCAGCTCTCGACAGATTTAACGTGCATGGCTGCCCTACACGGTGGGTCTTTAGTGGTACTGGGCTCGAACTCGCGACAAGGCAAGCCACGATTCGATACCTATACCACTCGGCTACCGCGGCCACTATCTCGTCTTGAAAGAGATTGTAAAGAACCACGATAAAAAATTTATTGATTAATTGGTATAGTAACGAGCAAGAAATTATATTATTTTAGTTTTTAGAGAGTTAGTTTATTTTTTAACGAAAATTTAAACAAGTCATTGATCTAAGCTTGTTTTCTGTATGAAATAGTCAAAATCGTAATCGTCTTGAAACCTTATATTCTTTAGATATTTTCGCTTGGAAGACATGAGGTGTTACTTAAAAATTAGTTTCACTCATAAAATGGTTGTTTGTCCAATGTTGGTATTTATTACTAGCCATTAAATTACAAGAAGAAAACGGGTATCTACGCGATTAATACTAGCACCCGACACATGAATATAGCAAAATTGATATATTTGTTTATGATTCAGTGAACTTCTTTATCTATTTTAATGTATCGCTCTTAAATAATTGAATTTGTTTGTACAACTGCCATGACCGGGCCGCATGTTGAGTATCAGCTGCTCTAAATCGTAGGTTATTACTTAACACACAGAAAACTGTTAATTTCCCCAAATGAATATTGAATTTAAATACTTCTTTTGTCTTAGGTAATACTAAAAATATTAGATATTTTCGTACAGCAAATCTCCCCAAAGAATGCCTTTGTTAAGCACCGATCCACGGTTCTGACAGTACCACTGATAAGAAAGGAAAACTTTCTTGTGATTAAATTGCCGCTTCTGTCACAATTTACATCTAAATGGAAGATATGAATAAGGAGTAGTATGGACTATGGACAACACACACTACAAACTAATATTATATTTTTTAGAATTATATATGTACTCCGGAAATTGCGACTTGTTTTGATTTTTTCAATAACTTTGTTCAAAATTCACCATATTTATTCGACTTATTGTGTTTGTTTTTAGAAATTCGTAAAATATTTGATAGAACTATATGAGGTATATTTCACTCAGTGGGGCACACAGGTATTTTTCAATGGGGGGAGGGGTCTACCATTTTCAACATACACCAATATGCTGCAGTATATATTCTCTTTATTTCCTCGATTGTTGGGAAGGAATATTTAAAATATTGAATAAATAATTAGCATTGAGGATAATAATTAAAAATATAACGTGAAAGCACAAACATTTATGTGTATTTACTTTTCTCTTAAATTAAAAAAAATCTAGAGCGATGGGGTCGTCTGAACCCCTTTCCCCTTCCTATATCATCTGTTGAAAACATTTAAATATTTGCCATGCAACAACAAAAAGTCAAAACGGAATATTTTGTCAAAAAAAATTAATTCAGAAAAAAAACGTTATTTACCTCTACTTTTTATTTAAAATTTAATCTTGTCTGGATAACTATATAATTTCCCTAATAAACTGTGTGTGTATTTAATCATGACTTTCGGGTCATGAAAGTATTTAATAGAAGAGCAATTCAATTTGTTAACAGTCTCTAATTGCATGATACGATTCACTAGGGGAAATAATAATATCTCTGGGATACACAGCGTCATTGGAGATTTGCGCAGAGCTTCTGTTAATTTTCAATTAAATGTTAAGATATTGTACTCCACCTCTCTCTCTCTCTCTCTCTTTCTTACCCCAAAAATATTTCATAACCATATTTAAAATGAAAAAACTTTCAGTCTTTGTTCGAATAAATCTTCACACTGAAATGTTTTCAAAATACAATCACCAGTTCTTGCTTCAAGTGCTCGAAACCAAGCAAAGTCTCTAATCCAGTGTTTCTGCTCAAACTGTGGGGCGCGCCCCCTGGAGTGCCTGATACCTCTACGAGGGGCGCGAGCATATCGAAAATAAAAGATTTAAAAATAATTAATTTACTCTGGAATTGAATTAAAACAAAATACTTTCAGACATAATAAAAATGCACTTTTACTCTGATATAATTTATAAGCAATATAGAGTCATCAAAAATAAAGCTTCTTCAATACCTAATTAGCTATCTTTGATCCAAAAAACCAAATAAAAAACTTTTTATTTGATTTGCTGTATCTCATGATAGTGATTTTTACTACTCTTTCAGAGAAAAAACAAAATCAGACCCAGAATCGAAAAAATTTAGGAACATCAAAAATTCATCACTGTGATTATTTTTGAAATACTGCCCACATTATAGTTGTAATCTGTTTGGCCTTCTAAGTTATTGGTACAGTTAGTTATGACCCCTCTCTTAAGTGTTTGTTTCTCATTTAGGAAGTTGTAAATAATGTATTTCTGTTGCGCTTTACCATGCAAAGAGTTTTATGATATTTCAGGAAAACCACGAGAACACTTTGAAGGATTACTTGGCCAAGACTTATTTTTATGAGTGTTCTCAAACATATAAAACATAATGAAAAGCGTTTTACACAATTTTTAGCAGTAACATAAAAATCATCTGTCAGATACACTTATAACCCGGAAGTGGTAGCACGGGACACACAGATCACAAAATCGTTAATTCTGGCAAAAACTGTATTTGTTACCAAGAAAAATTGAAAAGCTCTTGAAGGTAGGTAAGTTTACTTTCTCTTAATTAAATTATTCACTGGAATCTGATTTGTATCATGTACAATAAAATAATTATACAAAAAGTTGGGGTGACTCAATCACCCCACGTGACCATTAACGGTAGTATCGAGGTGTGTCTGCCCGGGATAAAACATTTGAGAGTCTTCTCGCTTTAAATATTAAAAATAACATATTATTCTTCACATTCGAATTTTGCCTATTCTTTTTCATTGTTCTTTATTGATTCTAAATGCTAATTCAGTGAGCTTAAAATTACAGTTCGCTTAAAACTAATTATAATATGAGCATTCATTTTAAAATATCATTTTACATTTTTCGTAAACATTGTCGCGCATTTGGGTTTACTCACCTGACAATTTAGCTATTTATCAAGAATGTTTTAGTTCTTTAAAAAATTGAACTCGTTCGAAGGCGGGTACTTCAGATAGTATAATTTTAATGTATCAGTGCTGCTCAAGGTATTTTTATAACTAAGTTATTAATATTAAATTAAGAGCAAGTTTAATAAGTATTAGCGACTTCCATGGGCTTGTCTTGCAGAAGAAAAGTTTCAAAGGAAGGTTTACGATTAGAAATTGACACTCTTGAGTACATTTTCAATATTTGGCTGAGATCTATATTTTATCTTGAAAGCAGCCACCGCATTTACAATCTGTTCCAGTTTAAAAAATTCGAGAAAAAATAAAATATATATTACTTAAAAGTTACATATATAAAATTTAATATACTAATCTTATTAATTTGTGCAGTTTATAATTGAGATCATTTTGTAGCTTTAGCGTCAAAAGTGCATTATTATTGCATTGAATACATTATTATTGTATAAGGGGCGCTATAAAAGTATTATTATTGAAAATTGGGTCGCCAGTATTGAAAGTTTGAGAAAGCACTGCTCTAATCAAGAAAACAAATGTGAAAAAAAAATGCCATTAGTATTAATGTTAATAAGGGTTAGTACACTCATTAATTTTTGATAAGATTGCCTTTTGGCAAAATTATTATATTTCTGTCAACAGTTGTATATTTCTTGGATTTCACTTAAATACAATTTTCTAACACTTGAGGTCGGCAATTCTCAGTAACACTCTACAGTACTCTACAAATTTGTCAATTATTGAGTAGCTGGAAGTTGATAAATTTGCAATGGACTTATATTTGAAAACATCTTCACATTTATGGACATTGACGGAATTACGAAAAAACCTGAAAGATAACTTTAAAGATAAATTTACGGCTATTTTTTAAAATATTCAATGTCAGCATTCCTGGAGTGATTTAGTTCTTTGAAGAGAGAAAATATGCATGTACTCGGCTTTCCACTTTTGGTTCTAGATATTTAAGTAAGAAAATTTTCCTCATTTGTTTTGAAAATGTTTCCGGAATCTTCAAAGAAATTGTTTAGCAACTGAATGCTCAAATCTTGTCAAATCGAGAATCAAAATATACCCCTGATTTTTGCGTGCAGTAAAACAGTGTAAGCACTGTGTTCGCATTAAAAATTGTTATTTATTTATCTTTTATTTCATAATGCAGAAATACTTATATTTGATGCTGTTTATTTCTTATTTTAAAATACAAAATATATGAACAATTTAATTCCTTTTTACTTTGGTTTAAGAAATAGTTATATTTTATGCTGTTTATTTACATGATAAGAAATATCTTTAGTGATGCAAAATTAATTTGAAATAAAATTTTAAATCTATAACATTGACTTCTATTTATTCTTCATGCATCATATTAGTAACGTATCAATCAATCCCTTTCTAACGCCATCTTTTGGTATGAAGGAAAAGAAAAAAAAAGAAGCACCACACGAAGATTTTAAGAGTTTTCATCTCGACTTCACTGATGTCAATATGTGAAAATCTGTAGCTCAAAACTATTTTCTGAGTTTACGCATAACGTTAACTGGCCAAGGGGAATGATAGTTCAAAATCTGAAAAGAAACGTTTATTGTAAATATACATTTATCTAAAATAAATATGAAACTGTTTTACTATCTGTTGCTTCTCTGACCCCCGAGTCAGCAGAGCAGATCGGGGTCATAGTATTCCTCTGGGGGTGGTGAGTGAATATTAACGTCGCATTTCAGCTCCCGAGGGTTTTTGGCACGGACCCGAATTTTTGAACCATGGTCGTGACGTGGCGACCCCTGACTGGCCCCCCCTCTCAACTACCACACCACACCCGGGGGACTTTCAGTTACGATTTCGTGCATCGCTCCCCTCCCGGGGGTTTTCCCCGGGTTGCTGAACTCATGACTGCCGGGCCGATCCCTTTAACCACGGGGCTCCGCAAACTCTGAAAAAGTAAAAAACCCATAAAAATTTACTCAAAATGGAATGAAAAACTAAAAATTTAAAAATAAAATATCAAAATGTTTTTATCAATAGTTTTTTTTCATTTTGAATTTTTCTTTAGTACTTAAAATATATTAGCTTTCCCCATGCTTTTTTTTAAAAATATATATGTTTATTCAAGTTTTAAAAAACAATCATTTCTAGCTATCTGCAAATTTTTTTTTTTTGTTTTTCCAAGAAAATGGTTTTTTAAAAAAATATATTTTTTAAAAGGGGTTATTTCTATTTTATTACTAAATTAAATTTTTTGTTAATTAAGGCATTTCTATTATTTTGGGTAAAAACACCTTTACAAGAAATTTTTAAGTAACTATATGAAACGATTATTGATTCATGAAAATAAATTTATTTTTTTATTTTTTATTCTGAAAAACTATTATTAAAAAAAAATGCAGTTTTTTTTTTACTCTTTCATCAGAATCGTTTTTTTTTTGTTTTACAAAATTTTTTTTCAACAAATTTTTTTTTAAAAGTTTTTAATTTGGGAAACTATTCATCAGTGAGGGGGAAAGAGGGAAAATGTTCCCCTAAAAAAATTTGTGTTTTAGGCTATAGAGAAGGGAAAAAAAACCTGTCTTAAATCAAAAATGGGGGAAATTTAAAATTTGGAAAAGGGGAAAATTTTAAAGATATTAATTGAAAACACTCAAAATTTTGGGGGACAAACACTCACCAAAAATGCTGGTGTAGAGGGAAAAGAAAGCCCCCAAAGCCGGGCCAAGCAGCTAGTTTATATTTTTTTTTACTGGGGGTCCCATTTTTATATTTCAAAAAATTTCTGTAATCCAAAAAGACAATTTTTTTTATATTAATGAAAATTCCCGTACAATTCTCATTATTTTAAAATTGGGGTTAAGCTTTTTTTTTCCCTTTCTTCAACTTTTTTTTTTTAATTTTCTTATGACCTTTTTTAATTTAATTGTTCCTTTCTAAAATGAGATATTTTTA
>BMAV01004634.1:0-12537 GCA_019973955.1 Trichonephila inaurata madagascariensis | reverse complement strand
TAAAAAAATCGAAATTTAAAACTCCTCTATCCGATCCCATTGGAAATAATACAGCTAAGTGATTTTCAGTTACATTTGATATATGGCATTACATTTAAAGTTAGTAAAACATATTTTCCTCTAGTATCTTGTTTTCTCGTGTTAGATCTGTTTCTGATAAGAGTTCCACGTTTTTATAAATCCAACAAATAAGATATAACGTTAAAAATATTTTTAGAGAATTTCAAATCCAAGAAATGTATTTTATGTAATACCGAAAAAACGTAGCAATTCCCTCCAGCAGATGGACTACGAGATAAGATTCGAATTATTTTTATGCAACATCTGTTTCGTAAAGTAATATTTTACAGCATAAAACGCTCAAAATATATTCTGTAAATATTCTTAAGGTATTTTAGTGAAAACAAAAACATAAATAAAAAATAAATATTCGTTGTTAAAATTAAACTTAAATAGGGAATGTAAAATTTTGCAAACATCGCCTAAAATTATAATTAGTCCAAAAATATCCAAGCAAAAGTTTTTTGCTAATAACAAAGACACTAGTGGTTTGATGCAATGGTGATGATAATGCGTTTTGAACGAAATAAAAAACATCCCTTTCAATCACATATTAAAATCACTGATTGAAAAAGAAATCAAAATTTTAATAAATAATTATGTATATTAATACGTTATTCGGTCCAAAGTTATATTACTTAAAAATCTAAGATTATAATAATTGGTTTCTCATTCGAGGTATCATATTCTTGTAAAACAAATTTATTTTTAATTGTTAGTAAAATTTTAAGCTCAGACACAGACATATTTTTGACTTTGATGTGCTTGTAATATGTCTATTTTAAAATCAAATTTATGCGAAATGAAAATTCAATGAACCTTTTACGGTACTTTTCCGTTAGCTGGGAGTAAATGTCGCCAATTGGGAATCAAACGCGAGGCGAGTCGCCAAGCGAAGCGAATGACAAAACCGTCAACGGAATAATAGTTGAAAACGTTCAACTATAAACAAATGTTAATTAATAGTAAGCAAACAAGTTCAACTATACAAAAATATTAATGAATTGTAATCATAACAGTTTAACCCAAAAATAATGCTTATAATTACTGGTTTTTTCAGAATACGGTGATGTCGTTGAGAATTTGCTCAAAGTTATCGTTTACCCCTAATATCCTTATAAATTCAAGAAAGAATTTTCATCATTTTTTAAAACAAAAATTATAGGATGGATGAAAGAAAGGAAAACGTGCTTTGTTTTGAATGAATTCAGAGAATAGGCACTTGGCTCCAAACCATCGATACTAAACCTGCGGGCCGCATGTGGCCCACCGAGCCTTTTTAAGTTGCCCGGTCATGGCCCATTACTCTGAGAAATTCATTTACTTAAGAACCTTGTATAAAAAATTTGGTGGGAAATTCTTCGTCAAGAAATATAATATGTCAATTTTGCCTTTTGTTGTCAGTATCGTACGGTTACGAATTGATATTCTTTTTCTATTTGGAATAGTTACGGTTAGTGATAACAGACAATAGTGGAATGAACAATGGGTGGAAATAATTTTTAACTATCTTTCATATCTTGCAATCGAAAAATATTCGAAGAAAATACATCGTTTCAAGACGATTGGGAAATCGACTATCTTGTAGTGAAAAACAAACATGGATCATTAATTGTTTGATTTATCACGAAAGTGCTGTATTTAAAAAATATCAATAAACACACAGGAATCATTGAATGACACTTTTCCTCGAAGATCTCTTTCAAGAGGTGATAAATAGGCTTTTTCGTGAATAATTCTTGCAACAGCAACAAAGTGTTTTGCCAGTGATAATATCACAGCGTAACAAAGACATCCATAAAGTTTGTTATATTATTGGTAATCATATGAAACCACACACATTTACTGATGCATAAATTGTGAAGGAGTGTTTCTTTAATGCTTCTAATTTAGTGTTAGTAACAAAAATAAAAAAAAGTTATAAAAATCATAATTAAAAAAAAAGTAAAACAGAAATTATAATATTATGATCAATTTTCCACATTTTAAATTTCCAATGTTATCTTGATCTTAAAGCATTTCTCCCCATTTATCCTCATGTTGAGGCCCGCGCGAAATAATTAACGCATGTATATGCGGCCTACGTGAAATGGCTGGCATATGTATACGGCCCAGCAGAAAAAAGGTTGGTACCCCTGCTCCAAACGAACATTTCCCTTACGATTGTAAAAAATTTGGCGAAATTCTATATTATTTGGCGATTTTTCGCTTGCGCCCCGCTAACTAGGGATGGCGATTCTTTCCGAAAAAGATCGATTTTTAAATCAATTCGAATCGCAGCATGATGAATCGATTAAAAAATATCGTAGTCTAAAAGATCAATTTATAAAAAATCGATTTTTTTTCAAGTCTGCCTGCATTTACAATGTAAATATATAAATGCATTTTATAAGAAACAAGAAAGATACCATAATTGATGATCTCTTCTTGTCAGTAAAGTCTGGAAATTTTTTATTTCGGAGAATTCGACAATTACAGTTATTTTTATTACCACATCAAATAATTGGGTATAAAAGAAGACATTTGTTTTCTAAATGTATTTGCTACATTAAAAAGTTTAGAAAATAGATAATATAGCTTATAGCTCCCAATGCTTGATATCTAAGCTTTTTAAAAACAACAGACTGTCAAGTATAGAGAGATCCAAACGGTTCCGCTCATGACTTGAGATGTTGCCTGCAATCGAAAAAAGACGCTCTCAAGGAACAGAGGATCTCACGATACTCATATGCATCATGACTATTGAGTGAACGTGATTATAAACAGAGTTTTTTTATTCTTGCCAGTAAAGAGTATACTTCAGGTGCGCAATTGCATGCGATAAATAGTGTTTAAAGATAGTACATTCAACTAATTGTAAATAATTTTATGGTTTTTATCAAAAAAGAAAAAAAAAATTGACTGTCGATTTTCTAGGATGAAACATCGATTCAGTATTACACATCGATTTAAAACGTTTTTTGGCCTGATAAATCGATTTGTCGCGATTAATCGATCTCAGATCACCATTCCTACCGCTAACGGAAAAGTACCCCTTTTTAAAAGTGTGACGATTCTGATGTACTTTTAACTTAAAATAGTAACAAATATCTATAATATTTTTAATGAGGCTGCGGATTGGTAATTGCAATTGCAGATCTTTTCCGGGAGATGGTATTACTTTTAGTATGGCGTTATACTAGTGGATGCCAATTGCCTCAATGTAATTTTGACATACACTGTTTCCTCCCCAGAGGGAGGGACATGAGCTTTGACGATACGAAAGGGAACGATGAATTTAATTTTATTGATAGCACTCAATCCAAACAGGCACTTTAGAGGTCTTCAACATGCAGCATAATCATACGGCATGAACGCTGTCGAATTTTTGCATCATGGAAATCCATCGACTTGTTCTGGGTTCGAACTTGCAAACTTGGGCGTACAAGGCCAGCGCCTAACGAACTACGCCACCCAGCTGATCAGGTATGTCAAATAAATGTAGTGAAAAATAAATTTAAAAAATATACACACTTTGTGAATATTTTGAGATTAATCCGAAAATATCATTGGCATTTTTTTTAAAAAAATTAGAATTCTTACCAAATGAATTTAAATAATATGTATTTCCCTATGATATTGATCAGATATATTTAATACTCTGAATCCTCGTTATATTAAGCCAATAATAAAATCGTTACACTATTAAATACTTGTTTTAGGCGAGATGACAGAATTGCATGCTAATTTGATTTGATGAAATCACCGATTACCAGTGAAATGTAGGGAAAAAATTCGAACGTCAGCAAAAATTATTACTATTAGATAGAACTTTGTTTCATGGCTACCCTCTTCCCATGGTCTGGCTTTCTCAGCAATTCTTCATTAAATTTTGGGGTTTTGGCATGCAGCCAAAATCAAGGGTATGGAAAAGGGTAAAATAAAATGTAAGGACTCAATGCCATATACTTCACCCACTTCTTTCAGCACTTAGTTGATGTAGTGGCTTCTCTATATATTATGTCTAGTTAAATCATGACTGTTACGGACGTGAATTATTTTGTCAAACTAAAATTCTCGTGATTGAAATTTCCACGTTAAGAATAAGTTTGTTCATGTTTCTCTTACGAATTAAGATTAATTTTTCAAGGGGTTGACCCAAAAAAAGATATTTTTAGATTTATAAAAAGTATAAAAACAATTTAATGACTTTCGTGACTCTAAAAAATATTAAATCAATGATAATTTTTTCCCAAAAAAAAACACACGTAAAGAAATGTACTCTATAATTTGTCTTTTTTCCTGCTTTATATGAAAAATAATGAATAATTATATTCTGTAGAGGTAAACGAATTATTTACTAGATATTTCGCAAGGTTGAAGAAATGCAATTAGAATAATTAAAATAATTAATATATTCAATTTAATTTTATGTTACAACAGCTGAACCACATATTATGTTTTGAGATTAAGTAGTATATATGGATTAAATTAATTACCGTAAAATCCGGCGTATAACGCGCATCTACACTGTCAAGCTTACTTTTTTTAATTTTTAGGTATATTCGCCGTATAACGTGCAGCCCCTTTTTTACGAAGAAATTTAAAATATTACTATACATTGCTCTTACGTTTTGAAGTTAATTATTCGAGGTGTTATCTCAGAGTTTTGTCACAAAATAGTTTTATTCTGGAGCTACAAGTCTTTTAGTTCACAAGGCAAGTCATTTATTTTAAATAAACAGTATTTCCATACATGTAGAAGTAAATCTATTTTATGCTCATTTTTTGTTAATTTCAGAGCTATTGTTTTTATACCATGCGTATAATACGCACCCGTACGTTTCTACCTTATTTTTCAATTCCTACTATTAGCTCATACTCTCAATATATTTATTTATTTATCTTTGTAGAATTTTCAATCCGCAATAAAATACATTTTAAAGCCTCTCAATTGAGCTGACATTTTATATACATGATTATTTTGGATGGCAATACAGTAATTTGATTATAATTAATAAACATTAATTGATTAAAACTAGTTATTTAAAGAAATACAAATACAGCCACGTTGACATCATTTTTGGCGACTTAGCGACTATTTTGGCGACTTCTATCAAAACTTGAAAATGTTTTTTTTCTCACGTTTTAAAGCATTTAGTTGAACTGAAATTTTATATACACGATTGTTTTGGATGAGAGTACGATACTTTAATAATAATTAATAAAAATGGTGAAATTGTCGAATCAGAAGCCAATTTGGCGCGTTTTTGCGTGTTGTGTTTTGGAGTAGCAACCCTATCACAACACGCAATGCCGGAGGCAAAATTTTAAGGGTGGGGAAGGAAAAATCAAAAAAAATAGCATTTTAATGTTTAAACAAAAATTTGCTGCAAAAATTATGCAATTGAAATTAAAAAATTTCACCCTCAAAGGCGCTTTTCGACATTTATAATGATGATGTGTCCCGTTTATCCCATCTGCGACTGCATTTTCTGAGGGCATACCAAAATTTTTTTGCATCCCCAACAAACGGTAAAAATATCCATTTACGAGTTCAAACAAAACCTTCCTTCCCAAAAACACATGATGGTTATTTTTTTCACACGCGACTGATTTCTGCGTACATTAAAAAACTTACTTTTTTTACCCTTTTTTTCCCAATTCCATACTTTTCCACATTTCGAACCATAATAACCATTAAAACCTTTTTTCATGCCCCATTTAAACAGTTTTCCATGCACGGGCACGGGGCAAAACCTTCAGAATAAACTATTTTTCATGCATTCATTCAGATTCTTTTAAGCACGGGAATTTGGGGCAATCTGAAAATTTTTGGGAAAAAAGAGAATATATTAAAAAAATGATTCCAAAGAAAAAACAAACCAAAGGGGAAACAGCTGGTTTTAAAAGGGAACCGGAAAAAGAGAAAAATTACCGTTTCAATTAAAGGCCGTTTAAAAGCGCGCATGCAGAAAAAACGAATTTTAAAGTAATGCTTTCCCCCTTCCCAGAAAACGTAAAAAATTAAACTTTTAAAAATTTAAAAAACAATTACGCATCCCAAATTACCAGATGTCAAAACAAAAATAAAGAAATGTACTGCACAAGGGGCAAATTTTCTTAAAAAACATTTCCTTACTGGAAAACAAATTCAAAAGGGGTTACCAGATTTGCATTTATCGATTTGGGAAAAACACTTGGCGCGAGAGGGGGCCCATTCAAAAAATCAACCATAAAAAAATTAATTCCAAATGGTTTTACTTCATATGTATATACATATTTATATTAAATTAAAACAAAATGTTGAAAAAAAGGAATTGATTTTTTTTTTAAACCCCCAAAAAAGTTCCGTTTTTTATATGATTCGATTTTCATAAAATGCGTTCTTAGCGGATTTCTGTAAAACAAAAGGAACATATTTACCAAATTTTAAGTCTGGGGCTAAAGTTCCCTAGATTTTGTATGAGGGAGTCCACACATAAACAATAAACCCTCATAATATAGATGGATTATTAAGGATTTCTACAAAAGATGGGTGGTGTAAATTTAAAATACGCTACTAGCAAACCTTACAGTTAAAAAAGGGAAAAAAAAAAAAATAATTATGTTTTCAAAAAAAAAACAGAAAATTAAAAATAATTTTAATAATCTGATACCTTAATTTATGATATATGTATTTATAGTATAAGGCTATGAGAGTTTGCTAATGTACTATGAGGCTATCTTATTTTTATTTTTGACGTGTTCCGTTTTTTATACTTCTCTTTTTGCTTTACTTCTGTAGATTTATAGCAATTTAGTATATTTATATGTAACGTCGTTGGCCGCTGTTGGTTGTTTCTGAATAAGCGGAGAACTTCTGATTGCATGTTACTCTTCTTTATTTTCACATTAATTATCAAAGGCGTTACGACAACACTATAAGCTCACTAACTCATAAAACACAATATATAAAAGAGCTGCAGTTATTTACACATATCTAAGACGACGAGCTGGAAGCGAAAGTATACGGCGACATTTACATGGTGAAGACAAGTAGACAAAGAGAGCGATCATAAAAGATTTTCGCTTTATATACCGGCAGTGACAATCATGTGACCAGTTTGTAATAAGAGCTCTGATTGGTTAAAATGAGCAGGAAGGGATATTTGATACTAATTGATTACGTGTAAGATTGAGGCGTTAGTTTTGAATCAAAGAATTAAAGCTTGTTTAAATATTATTAAAAAGAATTAATTAAAAGGATGCTAGAGGGAATTATTACATATATATATAATAATAATAATTCCCAGTAATTTAATCTTTAATAGCTCTTGATTTTCCTATGGTCAGTCCTTCAGGACAACTGTTTAATTATTTTAACTATCTAGCTGCCAAACGGGAATCTTTGGAATTACATCCATCCTCCCTCCCAGATCACGTGATTTGAGCTTCCTATATAAACCGAGGTTTCTGGAAATACTTTCCTTGTGTTCTTTGTTCTTTCCCCATGTAGTTGAATGTAGCGCGTAGTGTCTTAGTTTCTTTGTTCTGTGTAGTGTAGTCCATTCTCTGTTTTGTTTAAAATGTGAATGTCTGTGTGTCTCACAATGTTTAAACAAGATTTCTTGCCCCAAAGGACCGCCTCATCAATCCCATTAATATAGAACACCAACCATCATAGAAAAATACATCTAATATTAAGAAATCACCTTCCACTGACCACGCCCTGTCCTTTCGTTACAGTAGTCATTACCACTCGCCACGTCTTAACAGTTATCATTATTACTACGCCAGGAATATTATAAGAGGATTATATTATATAATCATTTAAATTTTCTCTCGAAGAGTTTTAATTAATTTATAATAGTCTTGAGTTGTCAAAGACTTCGCATGGTAAATATTTTTTAGTTTAACCGCCTCAGAGGAAATATTATGCTAATTACAAATTTATCTTCAAAGAAACTGCCACGATTACGGTTTTGAATACAAGATGCAATATTGCATCATCCGCGTATTCTGAGCAATCGCAGAAGTTATTATTAGAAATCATGATTATAAAAGAGTACGGGTGAGGAAGCCATAAAAACTGAGACCTCAAAAGCGAACGAAGAACTATTTTGGTCCTCGTATTGTTTGTGAGCGCTGATGTGTTTCATGTCGTCTGCTTATGTTGGTGAAAATAAATGTGCAACTCAAATAACAAGAAGTCTCATTCTTTCATCAACCTCTATCAATTAATAGTTTCCAGTAAAATGTCTGAAGCCATAAGCGAAATCGCGACATGCATAGGTATGTATATGCATATACATGGAATTATACAAATAAAATACAAAAAATTTTGGGTTTCATTCGACGGTAAATATATTTTGGTAGACTTAATTACGAACTACTTAAGTTTTGTCTTTGGCAGCAGTTATTAATAAAGATAGCAAATAAATTAAAACAAGTGTTTTATATATTTCCCATGTTCCCTTCTAGAGTCATTTTTTTAAAGAAATGCGAAAGAAATTTCCTTATTACATCGATTTTAATTAATTTTAGAAAGCTAAAAAGCTTTTATGTTGATATTGATTATTTTGCTTGGAAGAATTAATATCTCTGGTAGGCACGTTCTTAATATTGGAATTTTGAATTAAAAGCAAGTCTAGAAAGTAAATTAACTCTGGTAATTTTGATAAATTAATAAAAAGATTTAAGGAAATACTCGATGAAAATTCTTGAAAAGAGAGACTTGTTCTAATAAACTCAATCAAACCAAACACGCAAATCATTAATTATCATCATTCTGAAATTCTCAACATGTGTTGACTTAAATTAAAAAGGTTTTTTACATTGAGTGGGATGCTGTAAAGCATTTTGGTGGACCACAATTAAGTGTATAAAATGCATTGTATATAATGAAGTGGAATCTAGTTAACGATTAAATTTAAGCTTACTTCATTCTTTTTTCATCAAAAAAGAAACTTTATAACAGAAATCGATCATACTGTCGGTCTTCCACTAAAGCAAGTATTATTAAGATTATTATTATTATTACTAACCTACAATTATATAAAATTAGCCTCAGTGGCGTAACGTACACCCCTGCAGCCCCCTCATCGCAGGGGGACCCCGGATTGTAGGAGGCCTGGAGCATAACTGACGCCAAGTACATTGTCCAAAATATAAACAAAGCGAAAATGTTCCAACAAACGAAGCTAATGAGTGTGTATTCAAGTATTAGTTAGACAGTCCACAATAAGTTGATTCACAACATTATTTAAATATGGTAATGTTTAATTAGACACGAATTTGCCTGATGCGGCAAAATCGATCAACAAATCAAGTTACACACTAATAATATTTACATTTTAGATACTGATGTGCATGCAGCAGCATCCTCGAATGGCCAATATTTCGGCACGTACGTACCTTTGTAAGATCCGGCTTGGGGTCCCAAACCTGACTTTGCAGGGGAGTCCTAATGTTCTCCATTACGCATGAAGGAAAACTCGATCTGAGAACCTTCTGTTCCGAAAACGGGTATTTTAGCCACCATACCAAAAAAAGACGTCGCGCGGGGGCTATTGGTTTTATTATATCATTTTACTTTGATTAATTATTAAGGAAAAATTTAAAATATTTGATAAAAATATTTAAAAAAAAACAAATTTATTAAATATTTATTGTATATTAAAATATTCCATTTATTTGGGTAGCTTGGCAAATGTTTGATGAATTGCCTTAGAAATAAAATTGGTTGCAATATTTTTCAACTGTAAATTTAATGTATTTGCGTGTGCATAATATTTCTGCTATATTTGTTTTTAAATATGCTCATCTTTAATTTTTAATTGTCTTTTCGTTCTATATTACCTGCATTCATTTTGTGTCATTACTATGTTTCCTTGTCATAAAGTATTTTAATTCATGTTTTCTAAGATAAGAAATTATTATATTCCCGAAAGAGTGGGTAACGTACACCCCGCTTAGCGAGGGGGTCTTTGGGGCCAAACCGGGTTTTTGGAGCGGACCCTAGTATTTTTGTTACCCAGGTTAAATGAAGCTATTAAGATTTACCTATCAAACCCGGGTCACGCGCGCCTGTTTTTGAAACGTTATTTGGGTGTAGAGAAACCCCAAATTTTTAACACGTGATTTAATTTTAAAAAAAAAAATTAAGTCTTATGTTACTATTTTTAAAAATAAAAGATGTTTTTTGTATTATACAAATAAAATTATTAAATTTATTATCAAATGAGACTAAATTTATTTAAACTAGAATACAAAATTTTATTTTAAAACACATAATTTTATATTTTTTTTATAAACCAGTTTTATATATAAAAAGTATATACCAGTAATAAATATACTTTTTAAAAGAGATAATGATAGTATAAAAATAGAAAAGTAATATTGTAATCATTTTCCAAACATTCAGAGCAGACTGTAATATGTTCAACCCCGCGAGAGTTCTAAGCCCCCTTTTTGAAGGCTTAATTACAATGTTCGAGAAAGAGGGATTGCACCCCTTCCGGTTCAATGACCCCGCGCCCAGAAGAAAAGTGGTTCTGGGATTCAGGGTTAAAAAGAAAAAAACACCAAAATGGAATATACGAGGTAAATTTAAAACTTTGGGCTGAGCCAAAGGAAAACGTTTTTGTAAGCAACTACTAACATTTTTTTGGTTTTTCATCCTTCAACTTTTCTAAGAAACGTTTGTTCCAAATCACGTGGTCGATGACTCCACACGGCGTCAGATTTAGAAGGCGGATCCATTCAGTCGTCGGCGTTTAAAAGAAATTGCGTGCGTTTGTTGAGCAGATAATGAATATTAAATTTTGTGTTCGCATTTGTGAAAAAGTTCTGCGGAGACTTCCGAAGTTTTGATGCATATGTAAGGCTGTGATACATTGTCGCGAAACCAAATTTTTTGGTAGCATCGATTTTTCAAGGAAGGCGGGGAAAGTGTCAAAACGAAAACGCCCTGACGCCCGCAGATTCAAATCGCTGAAAACGTCGAAAAGTTTCGGGGCGGAACGAAAGAACGGCTTCAAACAATACGCTTTGAGGGGATATCCCGGCCAAGTTATGGGACAGAGACAAAGGATAAAAAATTCATTGGTTTTCAACAAATTGTTTCCCTGATGTTAAACAAAGACCAATCTGCAGATGAAGTTAAGAGTGCCTCTCAGGCCGAATTAAAGGAAGGGTTTAAAAATTGTTTCCCAGAAATTTTAAAGGTTTTAAAAAGCATGGCTAAATTGTGTTGTTACTCAAGAGTCTTATTTCGAAGAAGGATGTGTTTCAACAGTTTAATTGGTAAAATTTTTTAATCTATAGACTCATTCCGGGAACTTTTGAATCCTACTACGTAAATATTAAAGAAAAACTAATGTGAAAGATAGAGGAAAAGGTAAAAAGTAAAAGGACTCAGATATTCGCATACAGCAATTTTTGCTAGAACGCGCACATACACACCCGGGGGCCGACCCTAGAGGTGGCATGCGCGGGGGGGAAAAACAAGGGCATCCCAGTTCCACATAGTTCTATCAATCGAGCAAAACAACAATTTCTCAAAAAAAAACTTATAATAAATCGAATAAATATGTTGAATATTAAAAAATGTAAAGATTAACCAAAATTCCTAATTTTCCGATAAGTTAAACTTTTTTTTTTAGTGAAAGCATTGAACCCTCAACCCGGTAATTCAGCGATAGTTTTTAAATCATAATAGGTCTAGTTTAGTCCAAAGACTTTTTTGTATCTACATTTGTTGTGTCTTGTGAATTCCAATTTTTCTTCCTTCTTTAACACTGTAGATTTTAGAAATTCTTCACTTTTATTTTATTATACTATGTATTTTAAAGCATTAATTTAGGCTGCGTTGGGGCCCTTAACTGATTATTTTGATATTATATGTTGGTATGTAATTTTCGGGGAAAAAGCTTAAATATTGTTGTAATAATTGGTTTTTCAATATATGGTTTTTCTTGCAATACCCTTTCATTGAGTGAAGTTATAATTTTTTTTAATTCTCATGCGTATTTTGTAGCATACTTTTATTTTAAGGGGTCTGGTTCTGTTTTTGTTTTCATTTTTATATTATCCTAGATTTTATATTTTTATTTTTGTTTATAAATTATTTTGTTCCACTTTTTTTTCCCTATTATGCCCAAAAAAAACTGCTGTTTGGGGGGAAAGGGGATCCATAAAGCATTTAACCCCAAATTGCTGGCCTAATTCAAAAAAGGGTTTAGAAATCATAATGGCTCCAGTTTAGTCCAAAGACTTTTCTATACCTACATTTGTTGTGTCTTGTGAATTCCAATTTCTTCCTTCTTTAGCACTGTAGGTTCTAGAACTTTTTTCACTTTTATTTTATTATATATATATATATGTATATAATGTACGTATGTATTTAATATCTGTATGCATGTAATACAATATTTGCTCTTTTGTGTGCAACAAATGTCTGCAGGAGCTGAGTGTTTATTGTTGCGAACTCATTTTTAGCATTTTCGAGTCCTGGTG
>BMAV01004633.1:0-10771 GCA_019973955.1 Trichonephila inaurata madagascariensis | reverse complement strand
AGCAGATACAGTAATCGACTATGATGCTATAGCGGATAAACAAACCCAAGATGCAGAATTGCAACAGTTAATGAGGAGTAACTCTTCAGTAAAATTCAAATCATGTACATTACCATCAGGAAAAACACTGTGGTGTGATATTTCAACATCCAATATAAGACCCTACATTCCAAAACAGTTTCGGCAACAAATATTTCAACAAATTCATTGTTTTCACACCCTGGGATTAGATCAACTATTAAATTAATGGCTGCAAAATTTATCTGGCCAAATATGAAGAAAGAAATAAGAGAATGGGCAAGGACATGTATTCACTGTCAAAAATATGTAAAGTCCACAAACACACTAAATCAAAATTTGGAGAATATGAAGTACCTGATACAAGATTTAGTGTGATAGACATTGACTTAATTGGTCCACTTCCACCATCGCAAACCCGCCGTGTAGGGCAGCGATGCACGTTAAATCTGTCGAGAGCTGAAACGTCCTCCCGTTGGTGTGGTGTGGTAGTTAGGAGAGGGGGGTGCCAGCTCAGGTGTCGTCCACGTCACTTGACCATGGTTCAAAATTACGTGGTCCGTCGCCAAAAGCCCTCGTGTAGCTGAACAGTGCGACGTTAATATTCAATCAATCAATCAATCAATCCACCATCGCAAGGCATGACATTTTGTATGACCTGTATAGACTGTTTTCGTGTTGGATGGAAACAGTTCCCTTGCCTGATTATAAAGCAGAGACAGCTAGCAAAGCCTTTTACGAACACTGGGTTTGCAAATTTAGAGTACCTGGGAAAATAATTACAGATCAAGGAAGGCAATTTGAATCCCAGTTGTTCAGAAGTTTAGCTGCTATTTGTGGGGCTAAAGTAGCTCATGCAACTTCTTATCACCCTCAATGCAATGGGAAAGTGGAACGGTTGCATAGGACCTTGATAGGGGCAATCAAAGCTCATAACAACATCAAATGGACAGAGATATTACCAACAGTCTTATTAGAACTAAGAACTGCCCTAAGACCTGATACCAATCATACTATAGCTCAGATGGTTTGTGGTTCTAATATCAGATTGCCAGGTGAATTTTGTAACCCACCCTCCATTCAAATTGATCCTGAAACATGTGTCACTACATTGCAGACTTTAATGGACGAGCTGAAGCCAACAAAATCTTCGCCTCCAAAAATTCAAAAGATTTTTGTTCATAAAGACTTAAGATATCCGTCTGGTTTAAAATCATCATTTTCATCAAAAAAATCGAAATTTATTTTATAGCCAATTTTTGTAGCCTGTTTAATAAGCTTTCTAAAAATGTCCTACTTTTAATTCCGAGTCAATTAGAAAAAAAGTTATAGCTGTTTTTATTTCAGGTAGTAAGCCCAGATCGAAACCGGAAGTGTGAGTTTTCGGTTGATTTTCACCGGTAAAATGAGATTTTTATTCATTTAAAATATTTTAACGAATTCTTTTTATGTTTAGTTAACTTTATTTCTCTTTATAAATTTTTTAATGGATATATTTTGCTTGAAATAGGCAACGATTAACTGATTGCAATGTTTGCTTTGATTTAAACGATTTGCTAACATTTTATCATTTGTGTTCAAAATTAGATCTCTTTATAACTTTTTTATTAGTACTTTTATACAGAGTTATAGTTATTTTTAATTAAATTAAAGTTGACATGCAAAAAACAAGATCAATGAGGCCAAAAAGAACAGATTTCCAGAGAGCAGAATTTGTTGGAGAAACGTTGAAAGAAAAATCAATGGATCTTCCAAATTCAGCTATTATTTCTATTAAAAAGACTTATCAAGAACTTTGCGATCAAAATCTTCAAAAAAAATATCTTCACGGGAAAGCTCAGAACTGCAATGAAAGTCTTAACAATGTCGTGTGGAGTATAATCGCGAAAAACAACTTTGTTGAGTTACAAACACTCCGTTTAAGTAATTATATCGCAATAATACTTTTTAATTCTGGATTTGCTGGTCTATTACCTCTACTTTAAAGTTAGGAATGAAATTAAGTTCTGAAATGAAAGGATATTTTTGGTACCTCAACAAAATGAGAATTGATGATTCTACTAGGCGTTCTAAACCAGGTAAGAAACTGTCTCGTAAAAAAAGAAAGGTCCTTCAAAACTAAAAGTTTGAAGTATGAGGTTCAGGAAGGCACAACATACACAAACCTGGAGAGTTTTAAAACCTTCCTAAATCATTAAAAAGTTTTATTGCAAATATAAACCTTATTTTGCATTTTGTGAAGAATGTTATTTTTGAACATAATGGTTAACGGTAAGAGTGATATTTCTTAAAGTAAATGAAACATTCTTATGAAATTTTTGAATTTATTCTTTGTATTATAATGAATGCTTTCTGCTAAAAGCTAAGGGTAATTTTAAAATTAAGTTATTTTTTTAATGTAATTTTATATGAAAAAAAAACAACTTTTTTCAGAAATATTCTGTGTTTCTTATGTCGAACACCTGTATTTAATAATTTTATTGTAAAATTTGAGTATTTTTTTAATAAACAGCATATAGTTAATCATTGAAGAATTGTATCCCTGCAAAAATTTTATTTATTTTTGTGATATATATTTTTCTAGAGTTGTTAGCAAAAGAGCAATTTTTTGCAATATTTTGGTACAAATTTCTCAATATTTTAAAAAAATAAGCTTTCAAAAAATTCTTCTTGCTGTATTTTCATAGTTTTGCAACATACTTAATTAAAAAAATAACAATTAAATAATTATTTAAGTTATATTTTAGAAAATTGTCTCCGAACCCAGTCGGATACCTTAAAATCTTTCACTCATTTATTTGTGAGAGTTGATCGTGTAAGGAAAGCTCTGGAGCCACCATATGATGGTCCATTCCAAATAAAAGAAAGAAATGAAAAATATTTCACACTGCTAATAAAAAATAAACCTGTGAATATATCAGTGGATAGACTAAAACCAGCTTATTTGTTAGTGACAAACTCTATTCCTGACAAGCCAACAGTTCCTTGTAAGCAATCTGATGAGAATTCAGCAGCTAATGACTCTAACCTCTTATCCGATGATAAGCCCACCGTTTCTAGACATGGAAGATTGGTAAAGAAATCTGTAAGATTTCAGGACTGATATTCGCTGTAAATAACTTATATCTATCTCTAACTTATAACTATTTACTTATATCAAGTGTATGATATTTTGGTTTACTTAATTTTTACAAATACTTATAAATGCATGTCCATTTCTCTTACATCAAACTAGTTATCATTGTATATAATATTACTGTTTCTAAAAGTATATAACATTTGTACAAAAATTTAATTTTGTGTATTCATAAAGTATTGTTTCAAAGGCATATTTAAGAAAATAATTCTTATTTAACATCTAACTCTATCCCTGCCATACTTCTCGGTTTGTAACTCAGTTACTGGTAGGGGAGTAATGTTGAGACAAATATTATTCAACTCAACAAACAAAAATATAATAAAATTATAGAACATTATATTTTGAAAAGTAATCAATAAACAAGCAAAAATGTAATAAAATTATAGAACATTAAAATTTGAAAAATAATTTATTTTTAAAATGAATTTCATAATTTTTTATTTAGGCATTTGTAATTTACAATATTTTGTATTTTATGTAATTTAACTGTATTTATATTTTTACTTGTAAATCTGGAAACCCGATTGGCAACAGTCGGTATATTTTGATTAGACTAGTTGTAATGTTTTGATGCTAGTTCAGCTAAGCTTAATGGAATAAACGTGCTCTTCGCGCGCGCGCGAATCCTTTAAAGCAACTTTCTATTTTTTAAATGTTATAGAACCCAACGTTCATAACATGTCTCTATTGAAAATAGCGATTTCTACTCAACAAATGCGTTCTATTTTAAGTAACGGTGAATAATTTAATATTATTCTTTCAAATATTATTAATTTATTTTCTTATGTTGAAAGAATATGTATGAATTCCTTATTTTATTTTAATTATTTATTGAAATTATACAAATTTAAGGGTTTTTCAATTTCATATGACATGCCTTAAAAGATTCGGGACGTAATTTTTTTACTATAGAAATATAGTATCAATTTGAGTGTTTTTACACCGTGTTTCATGCAACGTATCAATCGCGCAAAAATAAAGTCGGATACACATAATTTACTTTATTACCGGCTGTGGTGCATTTAACTACAACCGATTAAAGACTAATACTTGTAATTGAACGAGAGCATTTAGTATATAAAAAAGAGCCAGTTATTAGAAATATATATATATATATATATATGGTAAATTCTACTAACCTAGAGAACATCCAAACAATAACACTCGACAAACACATAGAAAAGGGAAAATCACCAAGAAGGACAAAAAGAGTAATCGAGATAATAAATATAAAATGGATGCTGCAGTGCTAGAACTACTGACTTAGGACAGTTATTATATAAAAAAAAAATTATATAAAAGTGGGGTTGAACATTTTTTTTGGCCAAACCCTTTCCCCCTTTTTTGTAAATAACACGAGAAAAAAACCAAAAGGGAAAAAGGGTAGAAATATTAAACCATTACAAGATAGGGTAACTTACCAAAAAATTGCACTTAAAAGGCCCGCGCAAATCTGAGGGGAAACATTCAATTTTTTTTAAATTCTATCCCCCAATATAGATTTAAATCAAAAGAATGGTTGAAATGTAGCACTTAACAAAAGATTAAAAGGAATGGAAATAAAATTAATAATAGGCATATTATAGCATAACTATAAAAACCCCAAATAAATATGAATAAAATAATAGTAAGTAATTTCTAATCTAATATTAGACTATGGAGATAACTATAACAAAATATTTGTTATAGTAATAAGCTATTATCAATTCAAAATTTTAATCCTAACTATTTTGAATAGCTTTTATTTATATAACTATTAATAAAAAAAATTGGGTTTTTCTGATTTAAGCAATTTTTGAAAATGTGTATAGTTATTTATAATGTCTGTTTTTTTTGACACAAAAATTTACGTTGTATAAAATTAATAAAATATTTTGAATATAGAATTATGTCCCTTCCAATAAACTTTTTTAAATTAAATTCTTCTCTTTACAAAATAAAAACTATTACATTTTCATATAATTTGACATGTATGTAAAGAAAACTCAATTTTGTTATTACTTTCTGTATTAAATTAAGATATTGTGTTTAAAAGTTGGGTATAAAATTGGTTTTTTTGCCAAAGATGATTATATCATCTTTTAACGATAAATATAAAATTTATAATTATTAATGTAACTACTTTCAAAATAATGTAAGTATAAATTGGCAAGACAGTTGTCCAGGGGCCCCCTTGTGGCAATCCTTTTAAACTCTGATAAAGTTTCCTTTATGATATAAAAGTTCTCTTTAAGTACAAACCTGTAGTGAACCAAATCTATCATAATTTAAAATTATTAAATAAATTGCTTTTTGTAAATTTACAATATATTAATCAAATCATCAATATTAATAGAGAAAGAGATCTTCAAAATCTAAACTATAGACCGAAAAATTTTTATCTTTTTATTTTTTTAAAAGGATTTGCTATTTTTTAAAAATGGCTGTGGATTTGGTTATTTATTGTTTCATGCAATATTTCATGGAGAATTTTGCCTGTTTGCTGATATATGTATTAAAACCATTTGTAACTGTTCCACAAATTTAACTTTGGGTCTTTATGAAATTTGGGAGTTAAAATATATGTGTAAATTATTATTAATTTGAATTTTTAACTTTTATGAAAAGCCAAGATACGTTTATTTATTTCTCTATCAGAAACAAGAAGACTTAATAAAAGCTGTATTATTATCAGAGGAAATAATTGTTGATCAATAAATTATAATAGTATTTACATATGAAGGCAAATTTCCTGTACTTTATCAACAGCATAAACTATAATAAATTTATTTTGTAAATTTTAATCTGACTACGACATAGCCATCCTATGATGACTATGTCTTTTCCAGATCCACGTAAGCTAGAGGTGTGGGATTATCAAATGATGAGACATCTTGGTTCTTAATACAACTTTTATTAAGAATAACTTATATTATAATTCTAATTGACAACTTTCTTTAAAGTGAGTTAACACCCAATTAAACCTTGTATTCAAGTCAGATCACGCACCAACTAGATCATTTATCTTAATTATAATAAATAAACCGAATCATCTAACTTCTATACTAAATATTACCTTTTGCAGATCTCTCCTTCCTTCAGTGATTGAGGTGATATCTATAATAATGTAACTGAATATGTGAGGTTCCAACTTTACTTTATAATGAACGAAAATCTTCTTTCAGAAGATATAAGACTTCTAACTCTCGTGATCAGAATGATTCACATAAGTTATCTCTAAACTTGCCGCTCCTTGTCATCAACTTCTATCGCTACCAAAGTATATCTCATTTACATAATATTTGATCTGTTTATCTTCTTGGTATTGGGTTGAAGGTTTTTGCTTAATCGTGGCCGTCAAGAACATAGGGTTAATGTTAGCAGAATGACGCGAGAAACGTCACATGACTTTTAATATTATTAAAAAGATTTTATTATCTGTACCATAGTTATATTTGATAAGCTGCTTTTAGCAATTTTGTATCTCTTTTGAATTCTGTGAATGCCTCTATAGGCATACTATATTTAATAACTATTTTTGTATATAAATGTAATATCATTATATAACTGATTTTGATAATTTTATTATTATTCGAAATCATTAATCTAAAACCAATTTACCTTTATTCATAATATTTCTAAGATTATTGTCTTTTACAATATTGAGATCTGTGGCTGTAACATGTGATGTTGATCAATAAAGAATCTTTAAATTCACTACATTTACATATTAGAATTATCTTGCTTTATAGGCACATTATAGTTAAAAATTGATCTACCTATTTTTTTATTGTATTTAAAGCTTTTTAATAGTGATATTTTTGTATTGGGAAAAGATGACATGTGTTTTTAAATATGTCAGAAAAATTAACATTATCATATGATTTATTCATATATAAAAGTGTACAGTATTCTATTTGATAATACTTATTTACATTAACATTTATGTTATGTTTATGTTTCAAAAATTTATGAATGTCCTTAATAATATATATATATATATATATATATATATATATATATATATATAATGAATCTGCAGAATTAGTGTATTGTACTGTGCCGTGAATATCGCGATTAAACTAATTTCAAAAGTAAATATGCAGCTGATTATTTTGAAACCCATAAACATAACAGTTGGCGACAAGGGTGCTAGAAATCTTTGTTTTTTAGAATTCCTCTTTGAATAATCTTTTTTTGTGAAAGAGAAATTCTCTTGGGTGAAGCACAACCCGCAATTATTAAGTTCTCAGCTGGAGATGAAGTAAGAAGAAAAAAACCTTTTTCTTTTGGATAAGATATTGCCTGAAGACGGCTCAAGGTAAAAAAAAAAATTCTTTTTCTTTTTAATCGGGAGGAACCATGGAACAGCAAATTGCAGAATTGCTCAGGCAGAATTAAGAACTGATTAGAGCGCTACAAAAGAGAGATCATTCCTCTAGTCGCAAAATAACTGTACAATTTGAAAAATTTGATGAAGAAAATGAAAATTTCGATAGTTTCATTGAAAGATTCGAAACTTACTTAGACGTACGGAACGTGCCAATAGGGCTAAGATTTTTTTTTTCGTCTCTTGGTGTAGAATTGTACCAGTTACTGAAAAATCTGCTGAGACACCTGACATTCTTTCTGACCAAACGTTAGATAAGTTAACTTAGAAAGCATTTGACCTCCAAACCTTTGATTATACCTTCTTGCCACAAATTTTTTAAACTGAAAGCCAGAGACGAGGCACAGGTACACCAACCATGAAAGAGGAATTGTAGGTTTGTGCGGTAAATGTAATTTCTGAGAAAATTGGACACGACAAGTGGGCGCTTCGCAGCTAAAAAGCAAATGCGAAACTGGTTAAACAAAACAGATAACCCCTAGATTGAGTAAGGATAAAAATAAAAATTTATATATGAATTAAATATTCATATTTGTATTACACGAGGAAAACCCCAAAAGACCCCAAATTTTGATAAATTTAAAAAATTTAAAACAAAAAATTTTTTGGAATTGGATCGGGGGCGTTTAGTCTAAAAGTATTAGAAATTTTGGAAGTTTTTAAAAAACAAATTAAATCTCAAATATAGTTTTTTTAAAAAAAAATAAAAAGGGGAAATTTATTAATACCATTAGGATATGTTATATTGTAAGGGGACAATAAAAAAACAAAAAAATTTAAAATTTTAACTTATATAGTGTGAAAACAGCACTATTCGGGTCGGTTTTGACATCTCTCGCGTTCTTCTTTCCCCTAATCCCACGTTTTTTTGACACCCCGATTAATGGGAAAACTTTTCCAACCCCAAAACCAGAAGAAAAAAATGCAAATAAGATATACTTTAAAAAAGGGTAAAAGTTTGGGGAAAAAAGGGAATCTCAGAAAGCGGGGTGGAGCAGTTCGGAACAAGTGTTTAGCGGGCCCACTCACAAAGGGAAAAAGGGAACCCCACCTTCGGGGAAAAATATTTATAAGGAAGAGTAATTGTACATGAGAAACTTTTACAAGTAGCAGAATAGATGAGTCTTCAACCAAGGTAGGAAGGTTACTTTCTAAACGATAATATAATATAGAAAGTGAGATTAGGTAGATAATCAATAAAAATTTTAGGATAAGTGATCTAGTTGGACGATCTGCTTAAATATTCGGCTTACTTTGTGGTTTATTCTCACTTAATATAAGTTGTTCATTATATATATAAGTAATTTGTTATATTCTTATAAAAGTTGTATTAAGAATTATAAAATGTTCTTCCTTCCGATAATCCACACCTTTTAACTTACGCGGATCCAACACGTCATAGCTATCGACAGATGGTTATGCCCTATTGGCCGAACAATCATAATTTGGGTTGGGTAATGCAGGAGGATTTAGTATATTACCTAAAATGTATTTTTCCGGTCCGAGAATGTAACGGAGTTTTGAAGCAATAGATAATCAAATACAGTTACTTGAAATCCCCAGAAATCTGTCATGTGCTTTTGAAAAGTCATCTCAGGAAGGGGTCGAGATTGGTACTCAATATTTGGGTCGGTGCTAGTGCAAGATACAGCCACGGATTTCGCGCAGCTCAAGGCTGAATTAGCGAAAGCTTTTCCCGCAATCAAAAATAAGAAAGAATTGGAGGCTAGGTTTTTCACGTCACAGCAGGGAAGAAATCAGGAACCAACAGACTTTGTGTACGATTTACTAAAAATTCATAAAATTTTAGAGCTAGGGATGTCGAGGGAATTGGTTGATCACATTTGTGTTAGACTCGAACCACAAATCAGGACTACGTGGAAGTTCGCAATCCGCAGAACACAGTACAACTTTTGGAAATATTGGCTAAATTCGAAGAGAGGTATTCTTACAAATTAAAAAGGGATTCACAGAGTAGTGATAATGTAGAAAGACGAGGTCAAAACGCGCATAGGATGCCTAATTTTGATGCTAATCGCAGAAACTGGAGAAATTCTGAGGTTGGGCGTAGACCAAATAATGGCAGAAATTATTTTTATGGGAATAGCCGTCAAAGTAATAGAGGGTTCGAGAAGAATAGATTTCAGAATGGTGATCAGAGATTCAACGAAAGGGGTTACCAATTTCGAAATGAGCGAAATGATAATTTTAATAGAGGGGACCGTAGAAATAGGGGTTCGAGTGAAAATTTCAGTCGAGGCGATAGGATGCAAAGGGGACGATTGAATGTTGTAAAGTTAAAGATCAACCTCAAAAGGAATCGGCAAGAGAAATACCAATTAAGCTTTCTCCGATATGTATATCACCCGTGGAGCTTCCCCACGTTCCTATATTATTAAATAACACATTTTTGAAAGCGCTATGGGACACCGGAGCAGATAAATCATTTATATCGGAAGAAGTATATAGAAAATATTTTTTTTATAAACAAATTAAGGGGGTCACTTCACGCAGCATTTTCCCTATCTCCGTAATGTTAAAAATGACCAATTTTAAGGAACATTTTTAAAAAATTGGCATGGTGTACCGTCATGAATTTTTGTGTGTGCATTCATTGTATTGTTTTTATTAATTTAATGGGAGCATTTTTCAAAATTTTGATTAGTTTTTTTTTAAAAAAATTCATATGTGGAAGTAAACGTCAAAATTTTTAAAACAGTGAAAATTCTTGAACATTTTAATCCATAAATATTTTTGAATAATTTTTTGACAAATCTTCATTAAAATATTTATTTGTATATCATTAACACATGTGCAAAGTTTCAAGGCTATAAAATAAGTAGTTTTTCAAAATGTTCCTTTTGTGTTGAAATTTACACTTTTTGAGAAAAGAGATTTAAAGTAAAAACTTACTATTAACTAATGCATACCAGAACTGTAACTTGGATTGCTAGTGTCATCTGCAAGATCATCTTCTTGTCTACATTTTAATTGTTTGTTTTTAATTCTAGCTTCTTTGGTTCATTGTAAAACTGCCTATTCTGCTTTCCTAATACACGCATAATCTACTTCTTGCAATGCTCGACATTTGTAAAATCTAAGGGTTGTGTGTGTGTGAATGTTTAATACATCTAAAACTTTTAATTTGGTACTGAAGCCTTGATTATATAAATATATAGCTTCATGTACTATAGTTTTAAGTACCGAATTGCACAAATACAGTTTTTTGGAATTTTTACACCAAA
>BMAV01004631.1:0-20768 GCA_019973955.1 Trichonephila inaurata madagascariensis | reverse complement strand
CAATTTTTCGACTAAAAATTGAATGATTGTTTATGGTATTAGGCTTAGACTTAAATATGGACAATGGTCACCGTATAATAATATAGTCTTGCTACTTTTGTCAATTGACATGCAGTTTTAAATTTCCTGTTTATCGGAAAATATGTATAGGATAATATTTGATCATTAAAATTATCCGGATCATGACCTTATTAAGACTGAGTCGTGAACGAAAAGATGTCCCCACCAAGGACAAGGACCTGGGCCCGGGCCCAGTTGGTCCATGCCTAAAGACGTCCCTGGCCGTGACATAAGAAGAAATAATATTAAAGTTTACAACTGCTACAGTAGGAGCGTATTTACCAAACCCTGATGATCCCAATTTATGGTCCAAGTCCATTACTATCAACTCAAGTAGAAGTTTTGGAAAATGGTCCTGAATATTATAACAACTTGGTTTTCCAATTACATTTAGTAAAAAGAAAATAAAAGACATAATTTTTTTGAGATATATTTTTATCAGATCTTGTCGAACAATGAAAGAGTTTAAAAGGGATTGCTTACTTTATTCTGCTAAAGGGGAAAAAATCTGTTTATTGTATTTTTGTAAAATTTTTAACGATTTTATCAACATAAAAGTGTAAGCAGTTCTATATTTAATGATTGGAACCACTGAAGTAAGCTCTTTAACATTTACGAAAAAGTAAAATGAATTTCCAGAATCTGCAACTTGGACCTTATTTTCTAGAACAATTACGAAAGGATCAATTGTTGACTCGGAATTTATCAAACAAGGAAACTGAGCGTTGGCACGATGTTATTAAAAATAATTATTGACGTCCTACAGTTTTAAACAGAATAAAACAATCTTTTTGTAGTCCCCGTAACAAACTATTCTACAGGAATAATGGTAATTTTTAAAATGTACTGTAATGGTCGCAAGATTTGACCCTATTATGTTTGTACATGTTAACATGACTCAAATTCAAAAACAGTATGCCTCGTTACCTCGGAGATAAAACTTCAAAATAAAACAATTACATTATTAGGGGATAGTAAAAGGGAAATTATTTTAAATGATACAAAACAGGCAGAGTTTTTCTATTTTACTTGGTTGTACCCATAATGAGTGACATCAAGAGTAGATATCAGATTGTATGAGTTATTTTAGTTTAGAAGCCAAATTGAGGGATTATTAAAGAAAGGTTTTGTAATGTTTTGCCCGGCAAAACAGACACGACCCATGAAGGACTAATGGCATCCTTATTAAATATTTTAAGGCTATCTTCGGTAAAAGTACGAGAGCTCTAACTAAACGCGAAGCACATTTTCAGACGGAAAAATGACCCAATTCCCAAGGAAATTTGCAATATTATAACTCGTATCTTTGTCAACAATATAGTGTTTTTAAAAATTAAAAATAATCAAAATATTCCGTGAATACTTTCTTCTTTGTTCTTATACGTGAAGGCAAAGCCTATTTAACATTACGGTATAGGATAAAAAAATGCGAAATACAATTTATAGCAGAAAAAATGAATCAACTCGGTTAAAAATGGGAAGTCTGATAAAAAATACTGCTCTCTAAGAGATAGTGAAGCCAGAATGACATATTAATTTTTCATTTTTTTTATATCTGAAAAAATGTTCCAAATTCGGGTCCTATTCTTTAACATTAACCGAAAACAGCCTTAAGAAAATCAGATATTAATATTTTATGCGGTCGAGAATACAACAATGGTTCAAACATTAGAAATAAACATAGCAAAAAAAAAGCCTTTAAAAAAATGGCAACCTTACAGCATTTTTTGTGCCCTATCGCATTGGTCTTCAAATTTAGGTAACTCACGGAACCCTTGAAACTATTAGGTGTTTCCGGGAACCCCATCCAAAAACAGAAGCTCTTTAGAAGAATACATCTTAAGGTATCCGACTACGTTCGGAACCGTGACTTTAAAAGCGTGTAAATGGATAATATTTAAGATATTTAGTGTCACTTAGATTAGAATACATGTATAAAATTGTTTTACGGACCTTTTTTTTTAAAAAAATTATTTAAGTACAATATTTCTTCAAAAAATTAACTTAAAATAACCTTTTTTTCAAAATGTTCTCCTTTCTGAAAATGTTTCTATTATAATAATATTTTGCCTGTATATAGCTGCGAGATTTCTGTACAGAGGCTCAATAAATTTTTGAAATATATAACTTAGAAGTGGGTTTATTCATGTTTTACGACAACAAGGGAGAATTTTAAGAAAAAACGCTGATATATTATTAATGGTGTAACTCTGAAAATAATGTGAATTTTTCAAAAATCTATTGAGCTTCTGTACGAGAGGTGAGCAATTACAGGAAAATATTATTACTAATAAAGCATTTTTCACAAAAGGAGAACATTTTGAAAAAAAGGTTATTCTAGTTAATTTTTGCCAAATATTGAGTTAAATAATTTTTTGTCAAAATGTCCTTAAAACAATTTATACTGTATTCTAATCTAAGTGACACTAAATATCATGAAAATTATCCATTTAGCGCTTTTTAAAATCACGGTTCCGAGGGTAGTCGGATACCTAAAATAATAAAGTAGATCAACATATTATAGGTACTTAAAGTAAGCCAATAGAAAAATAGTGAATTTTTTACTTAAATTTTTTACCATAATATTAATGTAATTTACCGTTATAATTCGTGCTCCAGGTGACATCTACCATTGCATTATATTTAATATCTGGATATATTGGTACTTTTTTACACAAATTGTCAATTGTATGTCTATTAGAAGCTATTTGAAATCGCATTTCATGTTCTGCATCTGTTGATATGTCGATAATTTTACTTCTCCTTCCTTGGCAATCCTTTATAACAACTTGAAATTTTACCGAAGTTTTGACGCTTTGATTAAAAAAGTAGTGATCACATGCGGAATCCATGCCAAAGCTTCAAGAAACCCTAGGTTTCCGTGGAACACAGATTGAAGACCTCTGTCCTATAGTAATGACAATTTAAACCTTGGTGCGACTTTGAGTATAGTAATTTATTCGGAATAATATTTTTTCGAATGTGTGTTAGAGCTTTATACAAGTTTTTTTTCTCCCGCTACAGCAAATCGTTGGTTTGTTTTATAAAAATGCATCATTCAAATTTAAAATTCAAAACTTTGTTAGATAAGAGGTAGTTTAGCCAAGTAGTGCAATAACATCATTAAAGTTTCCGTTAAGTAATTTTTTTTTTTGATGTCCTCTTTGAAATAGCCGAAAAAAGATTGAAATATTCACAATAACAGTAGAATAAATCGAGCCACATCTGCATGAAAAGAATTCCACAATTTTATTTGATTCATATAGTATTTAATGGAGTAAAAATTTTATAAAAATGTTTAAGTTCGCAACATTCATCAATATAAAAGTTTCAATATTTCTCAGGATTTTGAAAGTTTGAAAAAAATAATAATTTTCTAGAAGAGTGTAGATCTGATAAAGGTTTCAATGATACTTTCATAGACTTAATAAAGAACTAGTATATATTTTTCAGATGTTGATGCAAATTTTAAAAGTAAAGAAGCATTAAAACCTCGAAGAACTAAAAGAAAAATTCTAACAAAAAAGAACAGCTTACCCAGAATAGAGAAATGAACTTTAAAACAATTTTTTACCCTTGAAATGTTAGCTGCTCTTTGCTGTGATAATGTCTTTAAGCAAAAGGTTTGATTTACTTCTTCAGACATTAACATGTTTTTGGAACATTTTTTACTTTAATAAATTCTGTGAATAAGACTAGTTGAATTAATGTCAAAAATTGGAAGGAGAATTTACTGATACAAATCAAAGCGACTTTAAGGGAATATAAATTATGGATTTTAGAAATTTTAGAGAAATGTAGTATCATCGTTTGAAACTTTGAGCTGTATCATTGTCAACAATTTACTAATTTAGGTAAATGTTTAATTAATTCCTTAATTAATATATGTATTTCAGAAAAGTTTTCACAAGACAACAAATGTTTAAAAATTTAAAAAGAATTAAAGGTACAACTTGTTTGTTTTTATTCTTCATATTATTTTTAGGTCAATAAAACTTCACACATACACATATATTTCAAGTTTTAACAACTAACCATTTTCCTCTAATATCACCAATGGAATATAGTGTGGGTCTGCTCACAAACGGATGTACTCCAAGAAGAAAATGCTATAGGAAACAATTTAAAGAGAAGTTTTCTCACATTGAATTCATATCGATAAATATGATCATTTTTGAGTTTTGTATCTTACAGACCATGTTAAATTTTGTCAAATGTAGAATTTCTGTGTATCCTTTTGGCTTTCATTGCTTAACACGTCCTATTTTTCATGAGGATCATTCTTACGCTGCAATATATTTTTGAAAAAAATTATTTCACCTAAAAAAGACGAGGTTAGAGTTTGATGTGCCCACTATCTGCGTTAGCCGACTTCGAACACGTATGTTCTACATCACTGACCCTGTTAATACCAACAACATTCTGTTTTTATTCTAATATCTCGATAAAAATGTAAAAAAATAGCAATTACGGTTTTTGAGTGAATTTATATGCTTTTTAGTAATTTAAAGATTCTCATTTTTATATCTAGTTGTAATTCTAATATTAACGTTTAAATTTAATTTTTAATACTTCCATATTTGTATAATAGATGGCAGCATGAGCAGGTTTGAAATATAAAACTAGTAACATGTATTCGTGATTGAGATAAAATGCGTCTCTTAAGATAAAATTGAAAAAGCAGTCAAAATTTCAGTTCATTTAAAATTCTAAAATTAATTATTGCTGATACCTAGTGTTATAGATTCCAAGAAAGTAAATTTGTGATTGGAGAACATGTCCTTTTTGACAACACAGGATGAAAATGTCGAATCGGCCGCTTTTCCGCCAAATTTTGAAAATTGCCAATTTGGCGCGTTTTGCGTGTGTGTTTCGAGTTGCAACCCTACCACAACACGCAACGCCGGAGCGCGAAATTCAAGATGGCGAAAGGAAATCATCAAAACGTATTTAAAAGTTTTGAAATTGAAAATCGCTGCAAAATTTGCATTTAAAAATGAAAATTTTTGACTTACCTTAAAAACGATGTTTATTAAGAGGATGTCCCCGCCGAACATGCGGTATTTCCTGCTCCGGTGGGACGTCCTGTTGTAGGAGGGAAAACTCTGAAGAACGTTTTGAAGACTTCGTTTTCAACGGAATGGGAATTTTCCTTCGCCACATAACGGTGCGATGAGTCGTATTTCCAAGGAAACGCGTTTGATTCCCACTCCACGAGCCCTCAATGCTGTTAGTATGCACCTGTTACCGGACATACACAAACGTCAGACTGGTTTACCTTCAAATGCTGGAAACCTTCATCTTCCAAGCAATTGTAGGAAGCCCAACAGTCCGAAATGATTGTGGTACCAGGCAACACCCATTCTTTAATGACAGCAAGCAAACCTTCTTTCATGCACCATTCTAACACCGCTTTTTTCCAAACACAGGCAACAGGGCAAAAACCTTTCAGAATACTCATCATACTTTTGCATGCATTCATTCAAATTCATCCTAACAGCATCGCTGGACATCATGGTAATCTTTAGAAATTTATGTGGAGAAAGAAATAAAATATTACCTGTAAAAAATAATTCCCAAAACGAAGAAAAACAAGCCAAAAGACGCACTCCAACCGAGCAAAAGAAATGAGCTTTTCCTCATTAAGGGCCGTTATAAAAAGCTGCGCATGTGCAGAAATTAAGAATCGTTAATTTTAAAGTAATAAGTAATATCATTGGTTAAAATTAAACTGTAAACGAATTACGAAAGCGCTAGTTGCCGCGCTATCGTTAAAACTGTTAAAATTAAAGAAATCTACTACGCATGCGCCCATTTCGCCAAAAACCGATTTCTCCTTCCCACTGGAAACAAATTTAGAAGGGTTACCAGATTTGGCGCGCCTATCGATTTGGCGAGAAAACACTTGGCGAGAAAAGCGGCCGATTCGACAAATCAACCCAACACAGAATACACTAGGTAGATGATTTCTGCTGCCATCTAGTGTATTAATAATACACTATTTCTTTTTTTCAGTTTGTATTAAGTACTCTGATTCGGAACACTATAATTGCACACACAGAAATGTAAATATATTTATGAATAAAAATATTACTCAATGTATGTTAAAACTAATACTTTCATTTTTCATACCTTGATAAAAATTTATTATTTTCCTTTTAACAAATGATTTTAAGAGTTCAATTAACATTTCAATATAGAATTTGTTAAAGATTTTTACACATTTGTCTACATTAGGCACACAAATTGTCTTATATTAGATCAGAATTCAGGTTTTTTAATATAAAACATTAGAGATTTTGTTTTTTACAAATAAATATAATTAATGTTGTGCATTTTAGCAAGCACCTTTAAAAAACACACATTGCTCGAAAATCTTCATTCTAGCATCAGCTAAGGAAATGTTAAAAAAAAAAAAGGAGTTACATTACCAATCCACGAATAAATTGACACACACAAAGTTAGTTTATCTTTCATTTTAATTGAACTTCTTATTCTTTCATTCTGCGAACATACTATGAGTAACATTTTGGCACAACATCTGCTTTCATAAGTAGGGTTTCACCACAATACACATTTTTGTCTAGGATTCATTGGAGTTCCTGGTTTGCAATGGTATGCTTTTGCAAACTCTTTAAAGTTGGTGAGAGGCACATTGACACTGTAAAAATATTTATATGTAATTGAAAATATTTATTAATAGAATTAAAAAAATGATTTTTTTAGATTATGAATGCTAAATAGAGAGAGAGAATAATCAACCCAAAAATTTTACTGTACTTTAATTTATTTATACCCTTATTCTCGTTAGGCAGTTGAGCAATGCAAAGAATGATACTTCTCAGTAGGAATGAATAATAATAATAATAATTATATAGAAATGAAAAAATTAAAGATGAGATTATAGATTTTTTAAAAAACTTAAGCATTCCTACAATGAAGATAACAACCTGCTTTTTATTTGTATCAATATTTAAATTCGTAAAAAAAGTAATAACTGCACTGATACTTTTTGTCATACATTTTTACTATACATTCATTTCACTTTTACTCCCTTTTAGAAATGGGAGCTTCGTAAATGGGACAGTAGATAACATTTTACTATTTTGTACTTGCACATGTTGAAGCCCCTGTTGTTTGAGGGCCCTATATCCTTGATATGCCGTATCTACGCTACTATCGTGTAATATAAGTTATATTAAACTATTTAATTAATCTTTTGAGAGGTAATTCGTGTTATATCCTAATTTAACATTCTTAATTTTAAGAAATAAGCTTAAAAGGACTGAAAAATTAAATGGATTGTTTAAAATATTTCATAAATATTTAGTATAACTATATAATTAAAAAATATCTTCAGAAAGTCTGTTTTAATTTTTTACAATCAATTGGAACTTTTAATAAATTGATATTTTTAAAAAATATTAAGACTTGTGAAAGTACCCTGAAGTTTTAATTATTTCATATACAAAAACTAAGCACGATTCACAAATAATAGATCAACTTTTCTTTAAAAAAATATAATCGAAACTTTTCAATGGTATGTTGCATAGCTCAAAAACATGAAAAGTGGATAATTTTATGTAATGTCATTTTTAACAATTGTATTAATAAGAAATGGATAGTGAGACCTTTTAAATAACATTAGAATTAACAAAAAAATTATAAGTAACGTATAGAGAATACATTTCTTAATACCGCTAAAATGAAATAGACGAAGAGATTTATCATTAAAATTAAGTAGATTATTGTTGTTTATTTTGAAAATTAAAACTAAAAAAAATCTTCGCTTGTAAATGTGTAAAAGGAAGAGTTCAAAACTATTTATTTTTTCAATAAGTGAAAACTGAAAAATTAAATTTTGTCTAACGAACAGACCTTGCATGGGGAAAAGTGATGGGGAAAAAATGAATCCCGCCTTGCCGAGTCGAACCAGCGACCTTATGTGGATTTCTACTACTTCGCAGCTACAGTCCACCGCTCTGCCAACTGAGCTATCGACGGACATGTAACGGAAGTTTAGGTAGGAATAAAACATATGCTGTTAAACAGGGCCATAGGAGAAGTCTCGAGAATTTATTTTCGTGTTTTTTGTGTTGTTAATACAAATAAAAGAGCTTTGCTATGTTTCATTACTTTTTCTAAAAGCAAATTTTTCTTAGATTTTTTTTTTCTTTTCTTATTTGAAACCTTCTGTACCAATATGAGGAAATTATTTCAAAAGCCTACATGTATATTTGTCAATTTTTTTTTTATTTCTTATTTTCGAAAGATATCATATCGTTTATACAAAAATAAAACAGAAATTCTTTTTACTTATATTTTTACGTGAAATAATAATAAAAAATCTCTTAATCATTCTGAAATTTTTTGACAAATATATCCTGTCACAATTTATCTTTTTGAATTTTGACTTAATTTTTTAAAAAAATAGAAGTAGTAATGTTTATAAAATAATGCATAATATGTAGAAAATTAATTCATAATCTGAAGTTTCTGAAATCTCTTAAACGATGCTATTAAATTTATTATTTGTAAAGTTTTTTTAAAGATCTCTTATTTTTTAAAGTTGAGAAAATTTTAAGAACTTTAATTTTTTAAAAAAAAACTAATTTAATTTAAATTGTGGAATTTAACAACAGAATATATTTTTTTGGTTATATCGAAGATTTATTATTCCTGTTTATTTTTCAATAAATAGCCCATGCACACATTCTAAAAATGTTTTAAAAAAAAAATTCTAAAATTCACGAAAAGCCAACTCTTGCAAAAAAAAAAAAAAAAACTAAGTCCAGGAAACATAAATAAAAAAAAAGTGTGTGTGCTAGAACTACACGATAAAAAGCAAAAAACTTCAAACTCCAATTTGAATACGTATAAAAGTATATATACAAATAATAAGCATTTATGTTATATAACGGATTATATATAGTTCTCAGAATAAAACATGATATTAATATTGTCACACAAATATTTAATATCTTATGCCTGTACTCAGTTGCAAAACATACATGCATCATATATTTGTGAATGATTTATATTCTAAGAGTAAAACAAATTATTTGTACAGTTTTAGTAAAGTTATTGAAGGAATTTTAAAAGCTCCCTCGTGTATCTGAACAGTGCGACGTTAATATTCAATCACACAATACACAATCAGAAGGAATGTATCTTTGAATATCATAAATATGGCTGGATTCTGATTCTTTCGCTATGGCGTTGCCGTAAGCGCGATCTATGGAACTCATCTTCTTTACGCTGCTCACAAATGTGGCTCAAAAAAACCCAAGACAATTTACTTATATTTTATAAATGTTGAGGATTTCAAAAAAATTTTTTTAGTTCAACGATTTTAAAAGATTTTTTTTTTTTTAATGGGCGCAGTTTGGGAGTTTTCCGCATCCCTAGTACTTTCCCCCGGAAGTGGTACCCTTTTTTTTTTTTTAGCGCGGCAAAATATTGTCAGCCGCACGTTTTTTGACCCCAGTTTCCTCCCTAGTGCAGGAAACGAGCTTTGTGCACTAGATTTATTTTGTTGGGGCGTCAAGCCAAGCGACACCAAGTTTTTTGCCATATAATTTTACAACGGGGCCCTGTCGTTTCTGCATCAAAAAACCAGCGGGCTGAGATCAACCCAAAACCCTTTTGCAAAAAGTTAGCAAAAAAACCAACCCCCCACCCCCGGCCGTTTTTTGGGGATTCATCTACTGTTTCACCAATTTCTTCTAATAGACTAGCAGGTTAAAAGGGGGGAAAAATTTTATTTAAAAAAACAGGCCCTGAAAATTTTTAATTCAAAACAGGCGGGCGTCAACGCCCCGAGCGCGATTGATGCGTCTGGAGCCGAGAAAACCCCTTTTAAGCGAAACCCAGCGATTTTGAAGGTTCATTTACATTCTGCCCTTCAGAAAAAACGCGCATAAAGAAAATATTCCCCAAAAAGAAAAACAAAATTTTGATAAAGCCCAATGCGAATACGTGGCAGTCCTGGAATTAATCCATGTTTATTTTGTTTGTTCTAATTACATACAACAACAAGGTGTATAAAAAAAAAATTTAAAAAATGAATTAAAACCAAGCATATTAGAAACCTAAATATAAACTAAAATATTTAAAAATTTTGTTTATTTTAAAAAATATGATTCTGTCAGTATTAAAAAAAGCTATGTTAGAATATGATAAATGATCAAAAATACTAACACCGAAAAAAAATATAAAAAGGAAGCTTTTTTTTTTAATTTTTTTCCATGACTTATCTTTCGCTACGTTAAGTCCATAGTTGTGAAAACTATTTTTGATTTTTCTGTAGCAAGAAAGGGCCCCCTTTTAAAAAAACACTTTATTTGACTCGTGGAGGGTGTCGGTGGGGAGCCTTGTACCGCAGAAACCCGCCGTACAGGGGAAAAGGGATGCACGTTTAAATACCTTTAGAGGTTAAAAATGTCCCCCCTTGGTGGTGTGGTGTGGGCAGTTCAGGTTTTAACCCCCTCATAACTCGACCGTGTTAAAAATTACGAGGTCCGTCGCCAAAAGCCCTCGAGTTGCTGAATAGGGGACGTTTATCTTCACTCACAGTTTTATTACCCGGGGAGATAAGCAAAACGGGGTTACCAGAAGGGGAATACCAATAAAAGGGAAGTCCTTGACCCCTTCCGTGGCTCAAAAGTAAGAAGTTTGAAAAGCAACTGAAAAAAATGACCAGGGGTTTTCCGTTAAAGTGGGGGGTTCGGGGAACCACCGGGGAGGCCGGGAGAAAGTTTCGCCGGCCCCTTTAAAAAAAATGTGGTACACTTGGTAATAGCCCTCAAAAAAAGGTTTTAAAAGTGAGTACCCTTTTCTTAGTGAAAAAGGGATGAAAATTTGATTCAATTCTCCACAACTTATTTATTTTAAAAGGGTTTTTTCATTTGCCGATAAAAACATTTGGCCGATCTCAAAATATAGCTGTCTTGCAGTTACAACACTGGATCCAACTATCCATAATCATATTTCAAGTAAGCAGGAACACCCATCACACACGCAATGTATAACACTAAAAGCTTGATACACCCAAACCATTTTTTAATTGTTTTGTTTTTACAGAGTTTATTATGGTTTATTAATAAATCTTTCATATTTCGGGAACTATTATTAGTTTCATTTCATTAACTTGGTACATTTTATGTGTTTCTTAGATCACAATTTTTAAAAAAAAATATTTAAATTTCCCTTATTTTGTGGATTTAAAAATTTTGAATTTACCTGTCCGTAGGTCAAAATGTTTTAAAACCGCTGATCTAGACTACCTTTTCACTGGGGAGATGCCGCATTTTCGACCCCCGAAATATCCACGACTGTTTCACCCCAAATGTTGTCGAAAATTTTTCTATGCATTAGGGAAAAAATGTAAAAAATAATTTGTCACCGATCAGTATACACCAAGTGAAAAGTATTCCATTATGATAACGATAAAAAATTAATTTCATTCAAAAAATTTTTTTTTAAAAAAAAATTTTTGTGGAAAAAAAGTTTAAAAGGAGGCGCGGGGGTTATCCCCGTACCTCTCGCATTTTAAGCGAGCGCTCTACCATCTGAGCTACGCCCCCGGACAACCCGTTATACTTATAAGCACACGACCAAAACGCTTGAAATGCATACGTAACGGGCAATTAAAGGTGCCCGAAGAGTTTTGTGTGAGTTTCAGCTTTTCGACCAAACTAAGCTACCAGAAGATGAAACTTGGCACACAGAAATTATAGACAAATTTTTTAAACTGAAGTTTTTTTTTGAAATTCACCTTAATTTTTTTTTTTAAGAGATTCTTTAGTTAACTGGCTTATGATGTCATTTTTCGTGTCACACCAAATTTCGGGAAAATTAAGTTTCAAGAGTTCTTCGGGTTTTTAATTTTTTCTATAAAATATTTATTTATGATTATATTTATCCGTTTTCTTATATTTTTGGGGGGAATTTCAGTTTTTAATAGATCATCGTAAAAAGTTTCCTTTTTTTTTATGGGTTTTGGGAACATGGAATTGTTTGAATTTGTATTGCTATGTCGATTGTTTTTTTTGTATAATTAATAGAAACTTTTTAGTTTTCCCCGCCTCGGGGATTTCTTCGGCATGGTCAAAATAAAGTGTTGTTGTATTTCAGGGAAAAATAGTTGTCCGATGGATCGGGCTTGAATCTGAAAGTTCATTACAAACACAAAAATTTTCAGGTACTTTGCACTGTGGAGAAAAATTTTTTCAAATTTAGGGGAAACTCAAACAAATATAAATTCAACAATATTTTAGCTGGGAAAAAAGCGTTTAAAACAATTGGGGGTTTTGATCTCCTACCCTCTCTGCTAAGAACCGTTCCCTTTGAGCCACACCCCCCTGCTCTGGTTTTAAAAAAAACCTCGCCTTAACACTTTAACAAGAATGTACAAAACCAGATGAATTAAAAGTGTTGCACAGGTGAGGGGGAAAGTTAAAAACGTCGGGTATAAAATGCACGGTCTGTGGCGACGGACCTCGTAATTTGAACAATGGTTACAAAAGAGTTTTATACCTGATTTAACCCTCTTTCCAAACTATCCCCCCGCCAAGGGGGAAAAACTTTGATCCCCGACAGTTTTAATGTGCATCACCCCCCAAACGGCGGGTCTTCAGTGATACTAGCCCAAACCCGGGACTCGACAACGCCGGTCATATGTTGGTGACCATACTCACTACAACCCAAAAGTCCACAAGGGGAAATATGGAATTCGGTAAAAAATACATTATCTATGTAGGAATTAAGAAATGCGTGGGGTGCTGTAATAGCCGTATGTGTTTGTTCATTGAAAGACAAGAAAAAGATTGAAATTTATTCTAGCGTCAATGTTATTCGGGAATACGAATGAGATCAGACGTACGATATTTATAGTTTAGGCGAAGAACACCCTACCAAGGTTCATTAGTATAAATTTTTTATTTTTAAATTTTTTGTTGCTAACGGGAAACATAAACCTGAACAAGTGAAAAGTAGACATTTTATAAAAAGAAAAGGAAAGAAGTTTTCACACTATCTTAGACTTCATCTAAAAAGTCGCATTACATTTAATCGTAAGACTTAGGTTTCCTAGACATTACTTTTTACACAATTTTCATTCTATACAGGATGTTACCGATTTCACATGATAAATTCAGACAGGTGATAGTAGGCAGCATGGGATGACAAATCATAATGGAACATAGGGTCGTAAGCCCCGTTTAGTAGTCGGAGTAAGCTGTAAAACAATTATGAAGGGTGTGATGTCAAATTGAATGACAAGGCGCAATAAGAGGTAAGGGATACACTTATTAGATGTAAAGCAGGTTCGTAATACGAACAATGTATCACAGCTTGACGTCAGAAATGCAACGACAAGTAACTGTCTTGTTTGAAGTTGCGATCGCGTAGTTCATAGCGCAGCCGACACCGACAGATGAAGGGTTATCCGAAGCGTTCAATCCAGTGAGCTGGCGATGTCAGTTGAAGCGACGATGATCCGTGACGTCCACTGTAGCCACCAGCGTTTCACTCAAGCGCTCCAAAGATTGAGGGCCGGAAGTGTGAAGGTCAAGTAATAGGTCCGCCGCGTCCAATCCATCTACCGAGATATGTAGCATGGAGATGGTTATGCTCCGCAATTGAAAATGTGCTAGTGTACTAACGTGCATGAACCATTCGTCCTGGTGCGCAGTGGCCGGAACTCCCTGTAGTAATTCCGGGGTGGATGTGCTATACGAAAACAAGGTATCTTGCGCCATTGAATAGGCGTTACTTTTTGGGCATCCGGACTGTAAAACAGTCCTCAATCCTATGTCTGGATAGTGTGCAATATTGGGTATGACGAAAGTGGAGTTTTTACATTCTGCTCTGAGTGGCATGACGGTGATTGGTCGATCGATGGAATCCGGGAGGTGTGGCTTTGGTTCTTCATCTGGACGAAAAAGTTGTTGGAAATTTGGCTTGGGTGAGAGCTTAGAGGCTGCTCTCTGATTGGTTGCTGGGTTAAGTGAACAGAGACTCTGACTGGCTGGCCTGGGGGCTTTTGCGCCATTGAGGCGTTTGGGCAGTATATATACACAGCATTCGTTAGGCCATCCCCCCCGGATTCTCTTTTGAGACACGCTTGGGTGTAGTCGTATTTTTTATGCACTCTGTACTCTACTTCTCAAACGTTTCTAAATCAACCTTTTCATAACTATCTGTCGTTCCTATAGCTCTTTTCAGAGCTTTAAGGATAGGGCGGCAATCAACCAGATTGATTTTCCTTTCTCCTGCTGACTACTTGGATTCTTGACTATGGACATGACTACTGACCAACCCAATGTAATGGAACTTTCGCTGCCTTCCTCCACAGACTCGACCCGGCCTGGAACTCCCACAGTTACCAACTGTGAACGTCTTTATGATATCACTACGGACATTAAAAAATTTGGAATTGTCATCGAAACATTCAAACAACGATCAGGGCCCTCCACCTCAATGGAATCAATGACGACAATGATCCCACACTCATGGACCAATCCAGGAGACTCCAGGAATACCAAAGACTCCAGCATCTGGCGGTAAGTGAGTTTAGATCTCAACCTCCTTGTGATACCCCTGGCTGTACCATACACCATACCCCTAGTAATTCTCCCACTAAAAATAAAAAATCAGGAAACCTTAAAACCCCTGCAAATTAAATCGTAAGTGATAACGAGGACGGATTTACTTCTCAAATAGGCAGAGTTAGCAAAAAATAGAAGGACTTCCCTCATTGAACTTTAACTTTAAAATCGACCTAACAAATTTCCTCAAAACCTTTAAATTGACCTGTGTAAAGCAGGACCCCTCCTCTAGCTCTAATGGTGCCACACGCACACTAACTCCAACCAGCGCAACAGTACACAAACTAATAATCAGGCCGACAATCAACACCACCAAAAATATCTACCCCCACCAGTTTTCTTAAAATAACCGATAACTACCGCACTCAAATTAAGACACTCAATGACCGACTCCTGCACTCCGCAGCAAAATGACTGGGGAGTACTTAAACTCACACCGATACTGACGATCAGCACCATGAATCAACAAACATACTGAGGAATTAAAATACGAGTTTTTCTCAATCACCCTAAAAAGACAGGCCCATTAAAGTTGTCATTAAAGGACTACCTCATGACACCAACCCGACAATATTCATATCATAGCGACTTTAATAGATTTAGGATTTACAGTTATCAAAGTCACCCAACTCATAGGACGCATCACTAAACAAAAATTACCAATTTTTCAAGTAACACTCCCCCGTAACATACCTAACGCCAAAATTTTTGATCTAGACAAATTAAGCTATATTAGTATACACGTTGAAGGTTATGAAAACAAAGGAGTAACACAGTGTTACTCCTGCAACAAATTCAATCACACTGCCGAAAACAATCAAACTCGTGAATGTCCCATCAAATATGTTGAGCAGGCATACTGCATCAACTGCCAAGTTCTCAAATATATGGCCTATGCCAAATGCCCAATAAAATTCTAAGCCACGTAAAGGAAACCCCAATTAACAACACCAAAACACATATTCTTCAGTAATTACTGGCATAGTCCGACCTAATGTTTCTACGCCCAAAGCTGCCACACAACAGTGCACCTAGCAACACTTCTAATTCAATCAACAGACAACAGATGGCAACCACTCTTACAAAGGAAATCCTGCTACCAAAAACACCAACTCAGGCCAGCCGCGTTCTCGCTCCTCCTCGCAACCAGTTAATGCAAAATAATAATCCTAACTTTAGTTCTTATATTAATCAGCCTGTAGGCATCTAAGCCCCCCAACTTTAGCTCAACAAATTAATACCCCAAACTTTAGTGAAAAATTTCAAACTAACAATAGTAAAAAAATCCAAGCAAGCTAAAAAAAACGCGAATTACACGCCCTAGTAGAGGCACATGACGATGACAGACACTCAATGGGAGTGGCCTGAGTTTGTGTTCATGGAACGTGCAAAACGGTATTAAAAGCAAAATTATGAATTTAAATTGTTTGTAGAGAAGCACAGTCCCGATATTCTTCTTAATCCAGGAAAACACATTCTAGACCCAATCAATATCGCTTCAATATCACCACCATAGCCAGTTATAGAAACGACTGTATCAATGGACGGACCTGCATCCGGTGGAACGCTTATTTTAATTAAAAATACTATTCCTCACTTCACACCTCCCCCACCACAGCTTCAACACATTGAAGCCACCATTATCACACTAGATCCACCTAACACCAACCCCATCACCATCACTTCAATTTATGTACCCCCACACTCAGATAAGCAAAACTTCACACAAGATTCCTATTAAAATATTTTTCAGATCAATAATTGTGTGATTTTTATGATTTTAACGCCACACACACAATGCGTACTGTTCATAATCCCCTACTCGTGGTATATGACTCAATAATTATAAATTGACACACCTCCAATATTGGTTGAAATTGCTTTCCCGGAATACTCCCACTAGATATGTGGCTGGATCGGTTAACACGCTCGACATTGCACTCATAAATAACTTTAACTACCCTTACACCATGACTTCCATATCCGAACTTTCTTCCGATCACAACCCAGTTTTCCTAAATTTTTCGCTAATTAATATTATGCACAAAGATAACCCTAGGAGCAATACTGCCACTTGTTGGTCTGCATTTCTGCGATCATCTCAAAGGTAACATTCACTTACAGGACTTCAAAAACATCAAAATCCAATGATTCTCGAAAATAAAATAGCGCATTATCGATACAGTTCGCTCCGCCCACTCCCACTCTCTTTCTAAGCCAATAGCAAATAAGCAATCTTCACTCATACACTCCACTTCACATTCGCGAGCTCATCACTAAGAAGAACAGAGCCAGGAAACTTTTCACAACACACTTAACCCACCTTACAAAACAGAGGCCAATAGATTACAAGTCACATCAAAAGACAATTCTACCACTCAACAAGTTTGAGCGACAGGTTAAAAAGCGCTCAACACTGAGGATAATAGTATCTGGCAAATTCAAAAAATGTTCAGAAAACCCGCTCCAGCATTCCATCTCAACTACAGCGATGGCGTCGCCACTAGTGACGACCAGAAGGCAAATTTAATCGCTAATAGCTTCAAAACAACTACACGGAAAATAAAAGACCAGATAATTCCACAAACAACACGACTTGACATCACCTCCCAAGCTCGAGGATTTCTTTTCTCTCTCCCCCTTCTACCCCCCATGGCACCTACTAAATCTCCCGATGAAATCTCACCTACTTCCAAGCTAAAAATAATAAAGCCCCCGGTTTTGACAATATTCTAACAGAGCAATTAAAAATTTCCTCAAAGTACTCAATTATTTTCACCATCTGATTAACAAAATTTATATATCTCAGGCATTTCCCAATTTATTGAAACTGCCATCGTTTTTCCCATTAAAAACCCGGGAAAACACCCACAATCCCGATTCAGCAGACCAATCGCTCTTCCCATCCGCGCTCAGCAAGGTTACTGAGCACATCATCATTCTACCAGAATTAACAACTTTGTCAGTGATAATAACTTTCTCAACCCCAATCAATTGGATTTTACTCTCGTCAACTTTCTATTTTACCATCCACTGTCACAGACTCACGGAAAATAATATCCGCTGGATTCCAGAGAGGCAGGCTGTCCATCCGGATTGTCTTCCTGATATCCAAAAGGCATTTGACCGTGTCTGGATCAGTGGACTCATTTATAAACTTATTATCTTTCTACCTTTCCCTCTTATTCATATTATTAATTCCTACCTCACTAACAGGACTTACAAAGTCAGAGTCAACGACACTCTCTCACTTCCACACCACGTTAACATCGGCGTACCGCAAGGTTCCTTGCTCGGTCCAATACTTTCAATATTTACTTAAATGACATTCCATCACACCCACAACACAGTTTAATATGTACGCGGATGATCTGCAATCCTGGTACTAAAAATACTAAACAGTCACTATCGCACTCAACAAACACCTGGCTCTACTTGAAAACTACTTCAATCAATGGAAGATAAAATTAACGTCGACAAAACAGTAGCAGTTCTATTCACCAAAAGATTAAACCAGTTACACCTCCCACGTTATATATTCTACACCTTCCAATGGTCTCGTCCACAAAATAATTCGGTATTGGTACTTCGATAAAAATCTCAATTTGGAAACAATTCACATTCTACATGCCGAGATAAATTCCGAACGCTCTTAGATCAATTTACCCCTTAATTTGCTTTGGGAATTCGATATGGATATGTTTAACAAAGTGTTTCTCACACAGCCGTTTTGCGGCCCATTATTCCAAGTGGCTGCCCCGTTTGGGGGTTAAGCAAAAACTAATGTTCAGAAATAGCTCAAAATTCTGTAATAAGAACTATCACAAAGGCTAATAGATACACCAAAATTTAATTTATATGTAAAGCTCTTTAAACTTCATCCTTTAAAATATATTCAAATCCTAGCAGCACTTGCCAATATTCCCAACATCAATAATGCAAACTTAATTAATTTAGATAACTATAAAAATTAGGATAAATATAAGAGACCTAGGAGACCTCCTAGACCTTATAACCCAATTATACTTATTTTGATTCATTCATTTTTGATGAATGAGACTTGCTAAATCTTAAACTTTAATTTTTCTCAATTCTAACTTTTCATTGCTGCTCCACGGGGAACGCCTTCTCCATTTATTTTCACCCACCTGCTGTTAGAGATCTAACTCAGTCCTCAACCGCCAATCATATATTGCACCATATCCACAATTGTACTCAGCTCATCTCACACAGTTCCAGCAGTCAAGACACCCACGTCACCTCCTTTCCCCCCACCACCACTTCTGCTGATTACTACGACTCCCAGCCAGCCAATCAGGAAGCTTCTAGCCCCTGCACCCAGGACTCAACTTCTTTCAGGCACCACTCACTATTCCGTGATGGATTTGAGTGGACGCTTCGCGTCCCATGTTCCAAGAAACAAAATTCAGTAAATTCAGTAAATTCAGGCCATCCCCCCATAGATCACCATCCTCCCTATGTACTATCATCACGATTTTTACCGACTAAACGTGGTTAGGGATCCCATGTTCTACTTTGATTTGTCGTCTCCATGCTGCGTATTATCATTCCTTTGAATTTGTCGGTCGAATTCGGCAACACCCTGGATAATAGGAAGAAAAGTAATAAAAACTGTTTACCGTATTTCGTTGTAATATGATTGTCTCGGTATCATTAGTGTCTCAAGAGGTTTGTCAGTCATATTCGCACACCAAATCTACATTGAATCAAGAAAATAAAATGGAATTAAGTATATACATTGAGCGAAATGAAATATTATATACATGTATAAAGACAATTCATATATACATACGTCTATTCAAACGAAAAGATAGGGCGAATAGTCTTTTTTTTTTTTTTGCCCTTATAATAAATATATATTCTTTTCAAAATAACCATTTAATATAATAATGTATTTTGTATCATTCATAGATTTTTTAGTGGGGTTTTTTGTGCAGCAGTGGTGCGAATGCTCTTTTAAGAGTGATTTGGGGGGAACAGGGGAAGACACCCCCCTTTTTTTGGAAAAGGTCGATTTATAAGAAACCCCAATGGTGTTTTTCACGCGAAACCCCATTGTTTTTAATATGAATTTCGACGTTATTATGTCGCAAATAAGTTTTGTAAGAATTCTTTATGTAAAGTTGCAAGTTTACAAAGTACAAGACTTGTTAAAAAACATGAGAACCCCGGGAAAACAGTAAGACCCCCCTTAACGCTGTTTCCTTTCCCCTTTCGAAACGCTTTTTTTTTAACTGTGGGGTTTCCCCAATTTTGCTCGCAAATTTGGCTTCCCCATATCTAAAGAGTTTTTTCTGTATTTCTTCTTCCGTGGGTTTTTACGAACGTACACGTTTTAAATATTTGTTAACGTTATTGTAAGTATAAATTTATATAATATAACGATTGATATAGGGCAAATAAGTTTCTTTTTAAATTTTTATCATGGGTAAAATAAAAAAAAAAATAGAGCAACAAAAAAACACCTAGAAACTAAAATGCAAGTGATTAGAAGATTAGATATTGGTCAACGTCAATCTCAAATTGGTTATTTAAATTTGAAATTCAACAATAAGGACCATTCTTGAATAAAGAAAAAAACCGCAACTGCAACTACGACAAGTTTTAACAGAATTACCCGTTCTAGAAATCATAAAATAGGGGAAATGGAAAAAAGACTTTCTACATGGACTGACGACGCGAAATTGAATGCAATATGCCATTAAATCAAGACTTAGAATTTTATTTATTTTTATATGTTTATTCAATTTATTATATTTTTATATTTGTAAGAAATAAATTTGTTTATTGTTATAAAAAAACACAATTAATAAATTTAATGGTAAAATACCTGACAGTTTTCTACCTATCTTCCCCTATCCCCATTATTTACATGCTAAGATAAACCTGTTTTACGGTTTCATATTACGCTCTACTTTGATGGAACCATACCCCCCCCTTAAGGGGTCTTCTTTTCCCAAAAATTCCCCAAACCAAAGGAACACACGTTGAAGGTTCTGAGGGAAAAAGGTCTTATAAAAAAATTCATTTAGTATTTAAAAAAATATCCCCGACAAACTCATATTTAAGTAGTTTTGT